>JAOTAZ010086857.1:0-12032 GCA_025629785.1 Erythroxylum oxycarpum | reverse complement strand
TTTTAAATATAAAATGTTAAATTTTATATTTAAAATATCAAGAATATAAAATTTTATATTCTTATTGGACATTATAACATCACATGTTCGGGGCTAGACCCAGAATCGTGAATTGGGTGTACTGTGAGAAATTAGAAGTACATTACATGCTCATACATCATTGTATATTCACGCACATGTGAATATTTATTTTTGATACATTAAAATAATTGTACATGTATTCATTGATATTTTTCAGGTATAATTGATTTATAATGCGATTAAAATGTAAATTGTGGATTATTTTCGTTAAAAATTTATTTGGAGACTATTAGTATTATTTCAAAATTTTTAGTGAATTTTAAGAAATTTCTAAAAATTTGGAATATTTTTGAACTAGAAAAAATAAGAGACAAATAGACCAATAACATTGTGGCATATGGCAATACAAATAAGTGACAAATGACTTACATGCATGTGACATGTGGCAGTGAAATAGCAATTCACATAGATCATGTTTTCGTTAAAGAGAGAATAATGAAGTTGTTGTTCTTCACCGTAAGCATTCAACACTAAACTTTTTCCTTGTACTTTGTTCATCCACCGAAATCTCAATTGCTAGAAACCTTGTTGAATCAAGTAAGAGATTTTGATGATGTTTTAATGGTTGGGATTAAATGCATACATAAGTTGTGTTGGAAGAAGCAAATCGGTGATGTGTTATATGAACAATAGGTAAAATTGCTATTGTGCAGAAAAGTATGAATTAGTTTCTATTTTGGGATGATATTTGATTAAAAATGATGTTGAAATTCATGAAAAATCAATGACTACATATATACTCTATTATGGTTTAGAGAAATACATATATGGGTTCTTGTTACTATGGCTATGCGTGAATATGTTTAAGTATTTAGAAATGAACCAAATATGTCTAATGATATTCGAATGATTGAAAATAAAATTATAGTTTACCAGGAGAATATTTTAATATTATATTTATTTAATGTAAATAAGGTTAAAAACGGGTTAGGTCGGACTCAAGTCGCTTATGGTTTAATTTTGGTCTAAAATTTTTTATTTCAATTCAAACTTGATTCAAAGTCCAAGTTTGATCTCGAATGAGTCAGACCAGGCCCAAAAAGCCATACAATTGAAGGCCATGAAAATTTTTAAAAAATATTGAGATGAGAGAGGAAGATCCTGTCGATAGTAAAAGAAAGAACAATACTAAAGCAATAGAACGAGAGGGCAAGACAAATAGAGAAAGAGAAACCCATATGAGCGAGAAATGAAAAAAATAAAGAATGAACAAATAGGAGAAAGAAAGTGTAAGAAACTTGGAGAACAAACAATAGTAGAACAAAAGGGCAAGACGAAAAAAAAACAAAAGAAAGGTCCATGGAAATAACCATAAGAAATATACTTTTAAAGAGAGAGAACAAAATCATAGCAGCCAAAAAAATGAAAGAAGTGCAGAAAGATCTGGAGTGAGGAAAAAAAGCAAAAATAAAAAATAAAAGAACATAAGTTAGAGGTGTAAGAACAATAAAAGAGGATAAAGTTGCATATTAAAGAATGAGGAGGAGGGGATATGTTACATAAGTGTGGAATGGAATTTTCTTTTAAACAAAATGACATCATTTTATAACATAAACAAAATAATTTTGATTTGTATATGGAAAAATTTTGTTGTTGGGCCAAGCCAAAAAACCTGAATCTGAACCTAGTTTGAAGTCTAATTTTTTTTAAGGAAATGCTCAAGCTTAGTCCAAAATTTAGTCAACTTGAATTGAACCGATTAACGTCAAGTTGGGTCAAACTAGGCCCGAGCCTTTTTTCCATTTCTAAAAAAAAGGTGTAAAAGTTATTGAAGTTTGTCAGGAACAATGTTGAGTTCTCTATATTCTATTATTAATTTTAATTTTACCCATTTGTTTCTATGTTTGAAGTTATGTTAATTACAAATTTTGTCAATTTGTTGATATAGAGGGATAACGTAGGACCACATAAGATTATACAAGGCCAATAAATGATATCTCTTCATATTAGTATTATGATAGCGAAATACTCTATAAGGCTTAAGAAAGATATAAAGATCTATTTAAAAAGTTTCTAGACCATAGTTTATCTTCTTAATTGTAATTTTAGATGTTTTACAATGGTCTAGCTTATATAACAAAGCAAATAGTTAATGAAGCAGTTGGAGGAGCCTTACATTATAAAAGTCTAGAAGTTATCATAGAGATAATTAAAAAGATGAAAATGTATGATTACTAGTAGCAATTGAATTGTGGAAGGGCACAATCAGCTTAATATATATGCATATGTTACCACCACTTTGGAAGCTTAGTCAGAGGCTTCACAAAGAAAATAAATAACCTGATTGGAATATATTTATTATAAAAAATATTATTGAGTTATCTGGGAGAATATAACAAAACTATTATCAACCTAGGAATTACTCTACTAGGACAACTATATAAGTTTAATACTGAGGGTACTATGATCTAAGGTGAAGCAATTATCAAAACTTTGAATGGAGCTATCAACCAAGTAACTCCCTTAAATTCCAACAGAGAATCTTCAATGATACATAGGGTAATGACCTAGAGACTCTCGAGTAATGACTCTGACAAGAAGCCGTGGGTATCATCTCCTTCTATCGGGAGTGGTGAATCCTTTATTAGCTACTCAATTACCTTTAATACCTCAATCTGTACTCAATCACCACCCTATGAGTAACCTCTAAAAGGCACCAATGAATGGAGTCAAAGCACAGGATCAATATCTAAAATATTCTTGAGCACCTTAAGTCAAAGGATACTTGCACCATTATTATGATGAGACTATCATTGACACTGGAATAGAATATCCACATGATATTGTCATAGTAGGTCAATCCAATGTACTTACTACTCTTAGTAAGCATCCACATGTTAACTCTAAACAACTCATATCTACAGCTTATAAGATCTATTGATTGATCCCATCAAGCAGTATAATATGTGCTAGTCTATGCAAATTAATGATATCCCATTTCATTAATCATATAACTAAGTACTGTTTAGATACTAACATAATTACACATTATAGGAATCTCATTATCATGATCTCATCATGATTTCCTCCATGTTATGTTTTGTATCAAGGACTTTATTAAATTAATTTAAGATCAGCATCAAATCCATAAATGTATGAACATCGAAATAATAAAAAATATCTTTATTAATCATAAAATGATCTGTACAATAAGTGATAAAGGTCATTGCCTTTAGAGGACTTCTCTAACAGGCAGAACATTGAATAATAAGACTCTAACGATTGCCTTTGAGTTGATAGAAGAGAAGGCATATAAACAATTACAAATGATAGTTAAGCATAGCAAGAATGAACGAAACACTTAGGATCCGTAATATAGACATCATGAATGCCCTAGCAACTCAAATGGAGTTGATATTATGAAAATTAGACAACCTAAGCTCACCAAAAATAGCAATTCAAGTTATGAGTTGTGAATTCAATAGGGGAGGACATCAAGGTATATAATGCTAAGCTAAAAATCCTATGGTTGATCAAATATAGCAAGTTGATTTTATTATAAGATTTCATAAAAACATTCCTACAACAATATATATAATTCAGTACAGAGAAATTATCTAATATTCTCTTAGAGCAATCAACAAGCTAAACAAAAACTCCGTTAGGTTTTCAATAACCTATATGGAAATAGAAGTAATTTAGTTTAGATGATATGATGAGAGACTTCATGTAAGTAGCTGCTTCTTGATTCTAAAATTTTATTAATCTTCGATGAGGAATCTTGAAGTCTAAATAGTTTAACTGATGAAAGCAACAATAGAAAGACCTCAAGAAACTTTGTCTAGTGACTTAGTAACGAACCAAAGGAAACATTGGAAGGAGATTACCCTAAAAGGTAAAGATTTGGTCAAGAAAAAGAAAGAAGAAGAGATTATGGTAAAGACACCAATAATAAAGTATCTATTGAAAATTCTGTAATCTCTAAATTAGTTTGGGTAATTAAAAAGGGAGAAATCACTACTCAAGAGGAGGAGTGTGAAAAGCATCGTGAAAAGGAGGATTTGAAAGAAGAAGATTTTAAACAAAGAGAACATTAAGGGGGAAACTAGAGAGATAAAATAAAAAGTAAGAAAAATTCCTCCAAGACACTATACTACCAAAGTTGAGTGATTAAGGAAGCTTTAATATTTCGTGCATAATTTGCAGTATTTATATTAATAAAGAATTAGCAATTTTAATAGCATGTATTAATGTTATGTCTTATTCCCTACTAGAAATATTGGGATTAAGTGAACTAGAACTCGTTAAGAGAGTGATGTATCTTTCTAACAATTTAATAAAAGGTTTTAAAGGTGCTAAGAAAAATATAGTGGTAAAATTTGATAGATTCATAACAGATTTTTATATTCTAGATAATAAAGAGGATGAGAAAGCATTAGTAATCCTACGTAAACTCTTCCTATCTACATTAAGTCTAATAATCAATGTTAGGGAATGTGAAATTATACTTAGCATTAGAAATAAAAACTCTTGTTTTTAAATGATTAAATGTATGTGTTCTTATATTAGACTCAAGATAAGCTAATTGTTTTAATATTTTACTAAAAATCATCAAGTAAAAAGTTAAAGGACTTAGAAAAATGAAAATAAAAGTAGGAGTAAAGAAGAAAGTCAAAATGAAAGATAATAACCTTCTAGGTAACACTTTGCTATATCATATTAAAGAAAGAAGCACACTTTACTTCAAAAATTAATCAAATTGAGGGAAGTGTTAAAAAAAAGACTCATAAAGAAGCGCTTTGGTAGGTAACCTGATACTTCAAAAATTAATCAAATTTGAGGGAAGTGTTAAAAAAAAAAGACTAATAAAGAAGCGCTTTGGTAGGTAACCTGATAAGTGTAAATTGTATCATGTTTTAGGGCGTAGTTTGATATGTGTTTAGTCATTAATTTAATTATTTAGTATGTGTTTGAGTTATAATTTTGTTATTTTGTTAATTATTTATATTTCGAGTGTTTTATGGGTTGGTACAATCGTTTAAGCTTAAATATTATGTTTTTGAGGTACCATGATGTGTTTGCTAGTATTTTAGGATCAAAATCGAAAAAAGGAAAAGTTTCGAAGACATTCGGTATGAAACAAAGACCCATGATCGTGGCACAATAGACCACAATCATGACAGAAGCACCAGATTTGGCCCACGATCGTGGCTTACATGTCACGATCATGACAGAAGCCCAAGAAATGGCCCACTATTATGGTCTGCATCGAGCAGATGCATAGACACTCAAGAACGTCAAGTTTCAAGGGACATTTTAGACTTTTCAGACCCTGAAAAACGTAGAATTACTCAAAACACAAGGGGATATTTAAAAAATGAAAAAAAGAGGTAGAGAGAGCTTTTGCATTAGCCATTTTGAGAAATCCTAGAGAGAATTTATCGAGAGATTAATGAAGAGAAGGAAGAGAGAAGAGGGGAAGATGCTGACTTGACAAACTTCCTAGATTAGGAGGTTTTTCGTTTAATTTTATTTCCCATTTATTTTCAATTTTATCAGTTTATAGAATTAGATTAAATAGTGATGATAGGATCTGAAATGTTGAGAATGTTCTAAACTCACCTTTAGAGTTTTATTCTTGAAATTAATGAAAATCTGATTATTATGTGTTATTTGGATTTGTTATGGTATGATTATGCAATTTCATAATTTGGTAATAAACTGAGAGGGTGAATTGAATGAAAAATGATTAAATTGGACTAATAAGAGTTAGGTGATTTAATAGAATAAGAATGGAATCAGATTGAGAAATTGTTCAAAGAGAGATCCTGCATAAGTTTTCGATAGTTTATTAAAAACTTTAGAACTAATTAGGGCTTTGGATAGGTTGTAAATTGAGAGATTGCAGCTCCCATAATTCGATTAGAGTTTATGATTTAACGTTAATGGTTATAACTCGAGAAAGAGTAATCAACCCTAGGATATTCTAGAACCAACAATTCGATAATTCATAATTAGTTAGGCTAGCATTAAGGATACGTAAATTTCTCTTTTTCTCAACTGGTAAATTCTTTCAGTTGATTCTTGGTGTGTTGCAATTGCTTAATAATTACTATATTCATCTTTGATTATTAATTTGATTGATTGAATTAATTGAATTCTTGTTTTTAGTTTTGTTGCATCTTGAATTTCTATTTTGTTTCTGGCCTTATATTCTAGGATTAAAATAAATCCCTCCTTGTGGGATCGATATCTCATTTTTAAGTATATTTGGTTTTATAACATCTCGTTTTTAAGTATATTTGGATTTATCTTTTTTGACATTATGGACTAATAAGTTTGGGGGTCTTATTTTGCATTTGATGGGGAATTATTTTCATTAGATTGTTTGATAGGTTTATTTCTTGCTATATTTCTTTTCTTTTTTTAATTTTTGTTATTGTATTTATCTTTGTTGTACTTAGGGATACAAAGGAAATCAAAGAAACAAGCTACTGAACAGCTTCAAAAAATTAGGCATGCGTTGAGTTATATTGTTAAATATAATCTAGAACACACCCCTATCCTAAACTGTATTGATTTGTGAGTTTTTTCAAAAGGATATATATATAGTATGGGATACCCTTGTATCCTAGATCATATTAATATGTTTAGAGGCACAGGAAGATCCATAACCTAGGGACATACATTTGCCCTAGTTCATATCATGAGGGAGTTAAAAACAGTAGGATTCATGATATGGAGACACCCTAATGCCGTAAGCTATATGTCTAAGATATTTTTTGCATAAGACTTTATGGTTTAGGCCACATCAGTCCCATACCATGTTCCAAATTATTCCTACCTAGAATCATCCATTGCATAGTAAAAATTTTAAAATATAAAGGGTGTTACAGACCTTCACTGTCATCCCTCTCTCAATTTTCTTTTAATTTGTCTCAAATTCTTCAAATACATAATACTCAAATAAAGTTTCCTAGCTAAACTAACTACATTTTAAGCATTTCCCCTATTTTTATTAAGATTTCTCATAATTTATGGTTTTAAAAACTATTTTATTTTTTAGATTATTCCTTGCCTATTTTTACTTTTTACTACTTAATTCAGCTACAAAAATTAGTTCATAGCTATTCATAAGCCAAAAAATAAAGGCTCAAGCTATTTGGAATACATTAAGTAGCTAAGCACAACCATGGGAAATATACCCGAATGAGCATTCAATAATTATCTTTGAAGAGCCATATCTTTGTTAAAAGTATGCTTATCTTAAAATTCAACCTTTTGAATATAATAAGAATCTTAATTGGGTTACACTAGAGAAGGTGGGATTAGTTTCAGAATTGAGGAGGTTTATAAGCAATACAGTGTGAAGCATTTATTTTACATTGTCGAATATTCATCAAAAAAGCTTTCCCTCAAAATTCTTACCTTTTTAGGGTGAATTAGAATGTAAAATTGGACAGAATAAACTTGATAAAGTTTAGGCTAGTGGGAATTAAATGGAGATATTCTTTAATAGTATTGGGATATAATAAGGGTTTCATAAATCCAAGTATACAGTGAAGTGAATCACACGTTAACACAATAGTCAATAATGATATATAGATGCACAAGAAGGGGGTTTGAATTGTGATAAATTTTTTGTTAATCCCCTTTTAAAAACTTCGCTTAAAAGAACAAAACTTGTTCGTTTCAAAAGAACTATTGTAAATCACGTTTGAAAAATATTTTCTAAAATTTGTGTAAAAAAGTAATATTGAAAATCACGATTAAGAGAGAGAGAGAGTTAAGAGATTTCGAAACAATAGTTTTTATACTAGTTCACCCCAAATCGTGGGCTACGTCCAGTCCTCAGATGTCTATCCGAGATTTCACTATCTCTCAAAACTTTTACAAGTATTCTTTCTCTGAGCCTCTTCAGGTCTCTTTACAACTAATATTCTTTTACTCTTAGCCTCTTCAGGCTATCTGTATCACTTTCAAACTGAAAAGTGTTTCGGACTTGTTACAAAAAAATATTGCTCTAGCTTTTTGCACAGTAATCACTCTCAAAATTAACTTTTATGTAGCATTGTAATTTTTTTCATTCATTGATTAGTCTGCAGTCTTCAACTTTAACTCATATTTATAGCCTTCGTCTTCAACTGCTTCTTGATAATTGTTTCTTGATTCTTTAAAGAAACGGTTATTCAGTTTGAGTTTTGTAACTAACTCAAACTGAAGCTTCCTTCTGCTTTTTAGCGTCTGGATTTGCTTCCGTCTGCTTTTGCTTACGTCTTCTTTTCAAATAGTTTCAGTCTTCTTTTCTACTTGGCTTTCGTCTGCTTTTCAAATAGCTTCCGTCTGCTTTTTGCTTCCGTCTGCTTTTCTACTTAGCTTCCGTCTGCTTTCAAATAGCTTGGGTCTGCTTTTCAAATAGCTTGCATCTGCTTTTCTACTTGGCTTCCGTTTGCTTTTCATTCGTCTACTTTTGTTTGTCATCAAAATTATTAATCGTAAAGTCATTTTGACTTAACAATCTCTCACTTTTTGATGATAAAAAATACCTTTATTAGTAAGATGAAAAGCTTTACAGATTATAGCCAAAAATACAAAGGTAAGAACTTTAGACTTTAAAAACTTCAAGCTTTTCTTCATCTTGTATTCTTCCTTTCATTTTTCTTTCTCCCTGTCTCTGTCTTTTCTTCTCTTCTTTTTTTCTTTTCACTTCTCCCCCTGTTTCTTTATTTCCTCATCTCTTCTCCCCTATTTGTTATTAATCAAAAAATGATTATAACTGAAAATGCCGCATTAGCTTCTTCAACATCTTTTTAATCTTCTTGACTTCTTTCTCTAGATGAGCTACTTGGGTCTATAAGTCGGGTGCAGTTATCGGTTGATCAGCTTCTTGTGGTTATTCTTCTTCAAAAGCAACTATTGTATTGTATGCATCTGAAGATGGAACACTAGCTTCAACGATCTGTAGAGATGGAGGTTGAACAGGTAGGTAGGATACAGGAAGATCTAGGTCATTAGGAACTTGTAGGCGTGGAGCTGGTCGTCCAAGAAAGGGTAGAATCTCTGTTACTGAAGAGATTGGCCATAGTGGTCGTTGACGTAAAATAGCCTTCACAATAAACTCAATTAAACATTCCATGTCTCCAACCTTTGTTGGTTTGAACTGGCCTTCTGTAAGTTTTCCCCCCTCTGGATCATTTATCATTGCTCGACTACCACTCGTTCCTGGGTCTTTTGATACGTGATAAGAGATAAACTTTCCTGTTATCTTCTTCTCTACATATCCTGCTTCATAGCACGCTTTGTCTAAAAGACGCACTTCTTTAGCAATTTCATCTGCTGTCAGATCATCCATTGCAGGTTCTGGGTATAACTTCATCTTTCCCTTATCACCATTTTGCTCAATTGGATGCCTTGGTTGGATATCTGGCACAACCTTTATCTCAGTATCTTCTAAGATTGACAAAATAGTTTGAGGCTTACTCGGCATCTGAGTTGGGTATGATGTCTTCCCTATTACTTTCAAATGCTCACAGAAGCTTTTCTCTTCTTCATTCAACATATGCATAACACTTTCATTCACCAAAATTGGTTTGAAGTGTACCTTCAATATTTTCCTTGGTATTTCCTTGATGATTATCGATGTAGTCTTCTTCTTCTTCACAAGTTCGACTTCTTCAAACACATTGATTTCCAAATCTTCTTTCCTAAGAAGTGGAATAGCGTTAACCTGTTCCTCACTGTGTTCGACTGGCTCCTCTGTCTGAACAACAATAGGTGTAGCCTGCTCCTGACTGACTATTGCTGAATGTGATGAAGTATTTGTTGGGACCAAACTGAGTTCTTCAAATTGATCAGTTGGAACAGCAGTAGGAATAACTTCCTCTTAACTAACTTCCTCAAAAATAGGATTATCATTCACCACGCTAATTTCCTGAGTAGTAAAAGTAATTTTCTCCTTACTGACCTCCTCAACAATAAAAGTAATTTCCTTCTGAGTCACCTTCTCAGTAGTAAGAGAAAGTTCCTTCTGACTGACCTTCTCCTTCTGTTGAGCTTCAATTAGTCTTGCAGTCTTTTGAGATTGTTGCTTCTGCATCTCAGACTCCATTTTCCTTCTTCTTTCAATCTCTTTAGCCTGTTTGGCTGAATCTTCCCGTAAAATCGAAACTAGAGGACTTGTAGCTTTAGGTGCGCGCAACTCAGAGTTTTCTTCTTGTTTCATCTCTCTGGATTGCTTTTCTTTTTGCTGTCGCAAGGTTCAAACTCTAGGTGACCTCCTTTCTTGCTTCGGAATCTCACTCACGAGTGTTTCCCCTTTTCTTTTTAGAGCACATTCTTCTATAACTCGCACCCTGCTACCTTCTTTTTTAGAGGTATTCTTTTCTTTCAAGATTTCGTCTTACGATTTTCTTCTTACTTCAGTTATGGGTTTTGTCTCCTTAGCTTGAGACTTAGAACTCTTCACGGGAGATTTCTTTATTGTACGCTCCCCCTCAGTTCTTGCTTTACTCCTAAAATCCACTTTTGTTTTATCCACATTCCTCATACCCATTTTGCCTACAGTTGCTGAATTGATGAAACTCTTAACAGGCATCTTCACTCTGTTTCCCTTGTTAAGTAGGACTCCAGAATTCCTGAATATCCTTGTCAGCAACATTCCATAAGGATAACTGTTTGTATCCTTCATCGCCTTTACCATATACTGAAAAATCAGAAATGGTAGATCTATGGGTTGGAGATTTAACAGGAAAAATATGCACTGTTCATCCAGTGTTGTTACCAAGTGCCTTGAACCCAATCTAGGTAGAATACAACTGAACAGTATTGTAAACAGGACCCTTGCCTTCGGCACTAGACTTGACGTCTTCCCCTCCGATGGGTCGTTATCACCATACAATTGTCGATTAACTTCTACTTCATTAACAATGAGCTTTGTCATCCATCTGGCCTTGCTTGTAAGCTTTTCTCTAGCCGATGGACACTCCGTTATCTTCTCAAGTGACTCCTTCGTTACTATTATAGATAATCGATCTACAAAAGAAACAATAGTCTCGTCTACTAGCTTCACATTCTTCCAGAACTCATACACCTCTTGGTAGTATACTTCTTCTTTGATTTGGAATAATTTTCTCCACCCAGCCGCAACTATCTGGTTTGATGTTCATGTCATCTTTCTTTAGAGACTCAAAATCGACATGTCTTCTGAAAATCATTGCTGGCTCCATTTCGTCTTCTGTGGTTAGGTAACTGTTTGCACTCCTTTGTCTTGCGAAAAGGTAAAGCTAGGTTGCAGAGAATTTGAGAGAACTTGAGAAATGAAGAGTTTTAGATTATGAGTACTTGAAAGATAAATGTTTAGGGTATATCAAGAGTGTTCTAGAATAGGTGTGGTTCTAAAAGTGATGAAAGATTTTCCCTCCAAAACACCCTTGTGAAAGAAGTTACCAACTGTAACTTACTGTAACTAATGCCGTTAACTTTTATTTATCAGACGGTTGATTCGCTTAGCATCACCATGTTAAGGTTCCGTATGATTTCCTTGAAGCGTTCTTCACTTAATGGTTTAGTGAAGATATCTGCCCACTGAAACTTCGTCTCTACGAACTGAAGACTAACGATCTTTCGTTGAACGTAGTCCCTTAAGAAGTGATGTCTGACTTCGATATGCTTCACTCTTGAGTGTTGAATTGGATTCTTTGACAGACTGATGGCGCTGGTATTGTTGTAATGTATTGGGATCTCCTTTTTCTATATCGAGTAATCCTCCAGTTGATACTTGATCCACAATATTATGAACAGCAGCTTGCGGCAGACATATACTCTGCTTCGGCAGTTGATAGCGCAATTGAACTTTATCTCTTGCTCGACCATGAAACTAGATTCGGTCCAAGAAAGTGACAACCTCCACTCGTACTCTTTCTGTCAATCCTATCACCGGCATAGTCCGCATCACAATATCCAATCAACCTGAAATCTTTACCTTTCTCATACATTAAGCAAAGATCAGTAGT
>JAOTAZ010086845.1:0-12032 GCA_025629785.1 Erythroxylum oxycarpum | reverse complement strand
AACACCCAAAATTGGCACATCCAAAAGTGTAAATTCCTCCCCCACACCTAAATTCAGCATTGTCCTCAATGATGAAGAAGTAGAAAATAAAAGAGAAAAAGTTAAGAGATGCTTCTCTATTAGGCGATGTCGGGGGCATGGCGGAGTGAATGGTGGTTAGCGGAACAACAGGGGCAGTCCGTCGTGCTTAACTCTTTGTTCGCGGCATGGTTGCAATAAATCCGACCTGAAAAATCAACAAGCACAATCCACACAAAACAGAAAAAACACAGCAAACGTGATACTGGAAAAATAGAAACGTTTTTTTTAATAGAAAATAACAGAAAATAAAATAAAAATTATAACAGAAAATAATTATAAAAAGAGATTGAAATTCCTAACTAAATAATGAAAATAAAACTATGAAAAATAAAGACAAATGTAGTGCCCCACTCCCGACCGACCCGACCTCGACATCGAGAGGGATGTCCGAGTTCGTGCCAGTGGAAGCGGCGTGCTAGAGCGGTCGGTCAGTCCTGTTCGGTACAAATTTCTGATCAATTTGAAATCCGATCGGCACAGGCGTGCGGAAATCAGTCATTCAGTCAAAACCGATCGGCAATACATTTATAAAACAGTTCATGCCTATGCGGATAAGAACTATTGCTCAGCCAATAATTTTGAAAACAGTACATGCAAGTATTAGTGAGCAGTCCAATTGCAATTTATTGATCAGTCAATCAATCAGTACACAGATACAGAATTCAGTGGCCCAATTAGGACCGAACAATAAGATAGTGGTTCGAAAAATTACAAATACAAAGTAGACAATATACTAACGACAGACACAACTGATCCCGACACAGTCTTCACTTGAACGCAATAAATATACTCTCGTTCGGCGACGGGTATTCTTCAGAGTCCTGAAAATATATGCAAATTTGGATGAGATTTGCGAACTCAGTGAGTGACCATCATCGATGGTTCACCCCGCACACAGTCATATATTCACATCATCAGTAATTCATTTCAGTCATAACAATTACATACAGTGCAGTAACAATCACAGTCAAGCAGTGCAAATAGCACAACAATCCATGTATCAGTATTAATCACAGTATATCAGTTATGCATGCGACTCACTTTCCAGTTGTTATGCTGTTGTGACCGAGTGCCAGTAACAGTATGAGAGCTCATGGCTCTTTTCAGTAGCAGTGACAATATCAGTGAGAGCTTAAAGCTCTAATCAGTATCAGTGAGCATAAAGCTCTATACAGTATCAGTGATGGCTACTCCGATCACAACTTCCAGTTAATTTCATGCAGTTATGCATCAGTATCAGTATCAGTCAGTCAATTTACAGTAACTCATACAGTGAAACAAAGCACATAATGCAAACAATGAGATGAAACCATCTCGGCCTACTCACAGATGCTCCAGATTAGCTTTCGCGTCGTCTGGATGCGCCTGTAAATAATTCCGTGTTCTTCTTCATTTTTCTTCCCATTTCCAGCGTTCTCTCATTCTCCATCCGGCTCCTCCTTCCTCAATAGCTTCTCCTTGGAAGCTTTTATACTCACTCTCAATAAATGCAGTCAATAACGTGTTACACTTCTCTTTTGACTACAAATCTTAGCCATTCACCTGTCCCTTCTCGAACCTTCTCTTTACGTGTCATGAATCCTATTATTCACGTGTCCACTCTTATTAAATGCAAGACAGCACTTCCAATGCTTGTGGTCGGCCACTAACCAATTCAGAATCAATAAAACAAATGCAAGGTCGACCACAAAGCAAAGAGGTCGGCAAACAATGAGGAGCTCGGCAAGGAAGAGCTCGATCAACTAATGAGGAGCTCGGCTGTAGTCAAAAACAACTGATGGGAGCTCGGACATCATTCAAGAATTCACTCAGTAATTAGGAATTCACTCAAGTATAAGGTCGGTCACAATTAAACAATGAGGAGCTCGGTCATGAGCTCGTTTCGATCAAACAATGAGGAGCTCGATCATGAGCTCGGTCCGATCAAATAATGAGGAGCTCGGTAAATAACAGTGATGCAAAGAAGATGGAGCTCGGTCAAAAATAAGGAGCAGTGAACAAAGGCCAGTCGGTCAAATGACTAAAGGGTGGTCGGCCATCGAATAATATCTATTCAAAGCAACACTTAGAGCTCAGCCATAGAGCTCGGCTAGAAGTAAAGCAAAGCACTCGGCAATCAAAGCAAAGAGATCGGTTGACTAGACCACTCAGCCAATATAGAGCTCGGCCTAAATAGCAAAGGGCTCGGTCGTCTGAACAAGGTAAAGAGCTTGACCATACAAAGAAGAGCTGGGTCAGATAATAAGGAGCAGTGAACAAAGGCCAGTCGGCCAAATGACCAAAGGTCAGAGCAGTGATGCAAAGAAGAGCTCGGTCAATCAAAGCGAAGAGCTCGGCAATGAATAGCCAAACAAATGAGCTCGGTAGGATCAGTCAAAGGGAGCTCGATTGGAGAGCTCAGCCAGTAAGGAAATAGAGAGCTCAGGCAGCAAAGGAGATGGAGCTCGGTCATAAATAGAGCTCGGCCATATGAGCAATGCAAAGAGCATAAAGCAAAGAGCCCATTTCGATCATATGAATAAAGGGATCGGTCGGATCGTTCAGCCAGAAAGGATCAATTGGCCTCAGACGGATAAATCAGTCAGTTAGAATCAATTGGTCAGAGAGCAAAGGTCGATTGACCAAAAGATCGATCGGCCTACCATAATTGATCGACTACAACAATGAGGAGAGGTCGGCCAAATCGATCGATCAGTCAGTAACAAAAATCAAAGTCGATCGGTCAAATGAGCAAAAGCAATCAAACAGAGAAGCAAAAGCGGTACAACTTGGTGCCGCTAGAAAACTAAACGACCACTCTACACTCAACTATCCAATTCACAATGCAGTTAGATAACACAATTCTTCCCATGTATTCAATCTGTTCATGTATATAGAAATTCGCCTTAGTAATTAGTCCTCATCATCAGTCGATCAGTTCCTGTTGATCGATCAGCCAGTTCATCGATCGGCAATGCTGGTCGATAAACAATCAGTGCTCCTCGATCGGTCAGTCAATGCATCATGCTCAGTCACTTCAGTCTTATGTCTAACCCGTACCCATTCACTATACCCATCTATAATTCCATTTCAGTCTCACCTCAATCAAACTGATCGGTCAGTCCAGTTACCCCATCTATCAATCTCTATAGATCGGTCTGTCATATTTTCACTTCATTTTATCGATCAATCACAGTTCTGTTTAATCATGTTTCTATTTCCTCAGTCGGTCGATCAGTCCTATTTCCCATTCACAATTCTGTTCTATCGCTCAGTATTCAATCACATTTCTATTTCCTCGATCGGTCGGTAATTCTGTTCCAGCGATCGGTCATTCAGACCTCCATTTGATCGATCAGTCCACCACATTTCTACTTATCTGTCAGTTACTCACCATATCATTCTACCGTTCGGTCAGTCACCATAGCATTCCTATCGATCGGTCATTCACCATATCATTTCCATAGATCGTCATCATTTACAATGCCTATTCTATCGATCAGTCACTTAGTCTTTCCTATTCTGTCGCTCAGTCTTTCCTATTGATCGGCATTATCCGAACCGTCCAACATCATGCGAGCACTATCGACACTGATCAGTAGTATTATCATCTTGACCGATCGGCATCATTACCGCTCGGCTTCAACAGTATATCAATGTCCTTATTACTTTTCATTTCAATTTCCTCACTTCCAACTCAGTTCACTTTATCTCAATTCCCAATCATTTCCCTTTATCTTTTTCCTAGCTCACTACAGCAGCGCTTCAGTTCAAACGCTAGGCAGTACGATCGCTCGACCCATACGATCGCTCGGTAACGCGATTGCTCGGCCAACGCGTCACTCGGTAACGCCATCGCTCGGCCTCACTAATCCCATACCACAGTTTAGTCGATCGGTTCTACCGATCGACCATTTCCATATCAGTCAAGTGATCGATTACACATTTAGTGCACAGTCCCTAATGCGGGGCGGAATGTTACAGCAGACGTAGGAAAAATGTGTCAAACTGCGTTAACAAATTTCTTTTGTTTTCATTTTTGTTAGTCTTGCTTGCTTTTATTTTTGTCCGTGCCAAAGAAGTTTGCGAAACATTTAACCCCTTCGTTTTTTCAACTTGGATTCCGACGTCATAGCTGTCGATGATATTCAGAAGTTGTGCGGTATTTCTCCTACACATTCGAGAACCATTGGAACTCCGGAATATTGCCACTCCAACTTCACAAAATACTTCTTTGATGAGTTTTGGTCTGACTCTCAACTTTCGAGGGTTTTTACAGGGAAGAAGGCGTGTTACTTGAACACCAGTGTGATGGTGATGGATTTAGTGAGATGGAGAGACGGCAACTATGGAGTGGAAATTGAGAAGCGGATGAGAATCCAGAAAGAGAGGAGGATTTAGAAGTTAGGTTCTCTTCCACCATTCTTATTGGTGTTTGGTGGTGATGTTGAGGCAATTGATCACAGATGGAACCAACATGGACTTGGTGGTGATAATGTGGTGAGCAGTTGCAGGGCTTTGCATCCAGGACCAGTGAGTTTGCTACACTGAAGTAGCAATGGGAAGTCATGGAAGAGGCTTGACAAAAAGTTGCCATACACCGTTGATGCTCTGTGGGCACCTTATGACCTCTATGAACACCCAATAATTAAGTTGCTACGTTTATGAGGAGCAAAATTTTGAGAAATGATCAGTAAGGTTTTGTAGTGTGAAATACGAATTCTTTATATTCATTTTCGTCATTTCTTATTCACAGATTATAGTCAATATGAACTCTTTTTTGATTGTATACAAAGGATTCAGTTCTTTTTCAGTTATGATGAATATGGAAAACAAAAAGTTGTTCCGATGATCCGAATAGGGGGCCTGTTTTTAAAGATTTTCTATTTTGTAGTTTTTAATTAGGGTAAAAATCACCGGAGAATTTATATTAATTTCACATTTTTTTTTATAATTTAAAAATTTCCTAAAATTTATTTAACCTAAACATTATTGAATTCCAAACTCAAGATTATTTTATTTATTAGTATTAAAAACTTAATTCACTATCGTGTTAAATTAATAAATATATTATTAACAATTAACAAATTTGTAATAAATTAAATTAATGCTAAATGTTAAATAAATGGATAAATATATTTTGTTTTATTACTGTAATTTCCTAATTTTTTGTCATTTTTCTTATAATGAGTAGTCTCTTCAAGTATCACGTGTCTTAAAAATGATAACGTAATGAAAGTTAATTTTGAACTTTTCACAAAAACTTAAAGATTTTACACAAAATGTTGCAAGAGAAGATTTAAAAGAAAGAATAGTCCCAATTTCTTTTTATTTTGTTTTAAAAAATGTTCAACCAATACAACTTCGGGACTCATTGTTTATTTTTTTGCTTAACTACTCAACAGTAGAAGCATTTAACCCAGGGAGCTGTAGTCAGGCTCTTCATATTCTTAAACACTAATTTTAGGAGAGACTCGTATAGGTAAGCTAGAAAATCTTCACAGCTTATAAGAACTTCCATGTCTCAAGTTACTTGTATCGATGCCTAACTAACCCTGACCACATACCAATTCTGAAGAACCCTACTGTTAATCAAATAAGAACTTCCAGTTGCTCACTATTTAAAGAGTAGTAGAGAGCGGCTTCTCTTGTTAATCAAAATGAGATAAAGCAGGCTGCAACATAATTGCCATGAAGATACCCTTGATTTGTAGGACTTGTAGGCATTAGGGTGTTGGGAATAGGTTTGTAACTCCAATCCCACAGAAGGCAACAACACTTTGCCATGGTCTATTTTAACTGATCAATGAGATGGATATTATAAGGTTTAGAAAGATACGAAAAAAATAACAAAGGTAGAAGCAATGAGTTTTTTAAGTTCGTGCGCAGAAATGAGCTTTCCATTTCCACATAATAGTCAAATGAACTAAACAAAATCTAAAACTGCCACTTCAAGAAGGGATATGTATGCTTTCTGTTTCTCATATTTCTTTTTTACTTTACAACAAACCCACGGTACAACCTTGATGCAATCTATTTTCTAACTAATATTTTTGGTGCGCATTCTTTACCTAAAATGATATGTAACATGGTAGTATATATACCAAATAGGAAAAAAATAAAAATTGAAGTAAAATGATATCTCACTAGGGATGTTAAAAAGGGCCCGATCTGGCCCAATTTTAGCCCAGGTTGATTGGGTCACAGGCCTGACCATGGTCAACCCAGACGGGCTACAGGCCTAAGTTGAGGGCCGACCTGTGGCCCAACTATGACTTCAAAAACAAAATGACGTTGTTTTTGACCTTTTTCTTTTAAAGAAATATGATAGGTAGGGATGGCTCGATCCACTCGTGGCCCGTGATCGGGCCGGGCCATGATAGTTGACACTTTCATTATTACATTTAATTGTGATATATTTTGAAATAATTGCATAATTTGTTAACCTCTTGACAAGTTTTATGAAGATGAGTTTATCAAATAGGCATGGGCAGTAGGTATTTGTGCATCTAAAGATAATGAGATATAGAGATATCAATGGGTCGAGCTGTTCTTGACAAAATAATTAGGCACTTAACTTGTCATTCATGCATCTGTGACACCTAAAATTATGAATGTAATTACAGCAATGTTATAGTAACTATTAGTGTCTGCCAACACCTTATTTCACATGCTATATACCTAATAGCAAATATATGTTGTCACTTATACAAAATCATAGTTAATTAGACATGATTACACCTTTGAAATAAATAATTTAATAAAAAATCTAACTTTGTCAATATCCTTATCATGGTTATCCATAATTTTATTCGAAATTGAAAATTAAAGCATACAAATGTTGGACCAATGGTGGTTGACAAATTAAATCCTTCTATGTTTTGATAATAATAAAATTTATAGAATTGATTAAGAAATAATTTCAGGTATTGAAATTCAAATAAAGGATTGACATATCTTAAACGTGTAAGAGATAAGCAACGGGCAGATTATGTTTGAAGGATTCAAATCAACATCTCAACAAACAAGGATTGAAGATTATCTGAAATCTGTCAGTTGGTACCAGACTAGTCAACCAATAGGATACCAGTTGACAAATAATAATCACATCTATTATGTGGAGTTTAGACAAGTCGATCAGAATGTTGTAAGTCGACTATAAAGAACAAACCTGTAAGTTGGAAAAATGGACTAGTTGACTATCAGACTATTAGTCGACTATTCGAAGAGCGAAGATGAAACTCACATGAAAACGTTTGTGTTAGTTGATTGATTCTTTGAAGACAAATTGACTATAATGTATTAGTCGACTATTACACTACGACTAGTCGACTATCAGGTGCAGCTAAACATAATCTGATCGAATCAATTGATTACAAACGGCAAGAAAATCATACTATAACGACTAAGAGCATTCTACAACGGCTAGAAGACTTCTACAACGTCTACAATCATCTTGAAGCTTGAAAATAAATTGAGGGAACATCAAAGGATCGTTAGATGAAGTAGATAGAAGTTAAAAGGCATACTACTATAGTTCTATCAATTTGCTCTCAAATTGCTCTTAGCTTGTTCAATATTGTATTCAGCTGTACTTAGTTTTACAACTTCAATTTTCTATCATTGTGATTATTGAGAGTTGAGTGATTAGTGGAGAATCACTTGGAAGGTAGGATTTGTGCCGGAAAACAGATTGGTTGTAAGGTGTAGCTTGAGCCGAAAGTTAAGTTGTGTTAAAGAGTTCACACTAAACTAAAAAGTGTGTAGTAAAGTAGTTTGCCAAAATCCTAAGTGGGAGCTTAGGTAGAAGACGTAGGTCTTAGCACCGAACCTCTATAAAAACAGTGTTTGCCTCTCTTCCCTACTTTTTACATTTAAATTTGTTTGATTGTTTTGTGTGTATTAACTTCTGGTTTTCATAGAACTTTGCAAAAAAGTTTCAAAGATCTATTCAACCCCCCTTCTATATCATTTTCAACTGGTATTAGAGCAAAAATATCCAGGGATGGCACTGAGTTTGACACACAACAACCTAGCGGAAGAAGGTAACATAAATAATCGCCCTCTTCTTTTTAATGGTACTAACTATTCTTCTTGGAAAAATCCTATGAAATATCATATCATAAGCAAGGGAGTGGAGTATTGGAAGATCATAATCTTCGGTCCACACGTTCCATTAAAAGAAAATGGCGAGGTAAAGACGGAGCTGGAGTATGATGACAACGATTGAAAGCAAGCCTACGTCAACGCAAAAGCCATGAAATTGATATATTGCGCCCTCACTGTTGAGGAGAGAAATCGAGTGAACTCATGCACTAGTGCTCAAGAAATGTGGGAGAGACTACGGATCACTCACGAAGGAACCAATCAAGTTCGAGAGACAAAGATCAACATGCTTCTCCATAACTATGAAATGTTTGTCATGAAGGAAGGTGAGTCAAATTCCACTATGCTTGATCATTTTGCAGAAATTATCAATGGATTAGGCAACCTTGGAAAGCACATGACGGATAGCGAGAAGGTGAAAACGATTCTTCGTTCATTACCAAAAGAATGGGACTCACAAGTCACAGCCATTATGGAGTCTAAAGATCTCAATCGATTGGAATTCAATGCTTTGGTGGGATCACTCATAAACTATGAGATCATTCTCAAATCAAGAGGAGGAAGAGGTAAGTCACAAAAATCAATTGCTTTAAAGGCTAATGTTTCTTCTCTTGATGAAAGTGATGAAGAATTAGATGAAGAGGAAGAAGATGAAGAACTAGCACTTTATGCTAGAAACTTGAGAAAGTTCAAAGGACTACTCAAGAATAGGATGAGGGAATTACGTGGTGAAAGAAATGAAGAAAGAAAGAAGTACACCATGGAAAGAAGGACCAAAAGCTATCAAGAAAAGAAGAGCAATATAGAGTTTTGGAAATGTGGAAAAAGAGGACATCATGCTAAAGAGTGCAAAAGCTCATCCTTTTCTTCAAATCTCCAGAAAAATGATAAGTATGACAAAGGGGAAAAGAAAGCTAGCCTAGTAGCCACTTGGAGTGATGATGAGAAAGCATACCTAAGCAATGATAAAAGCAACTTGACTCTTATGGCAAATAGTTCCTTGTAAAATGATGATGAGGATGAGGTAATGATCATTGATCAAGAACTTAGAGATTCACTTACTGCTTTACAAATTGATTTTGAAGAAGCTATTGAAATCAATAAGAAATTGAGAAGGAAAATTAGAGATCTTGTGGCTAAAAACAATGATTTGCATGAAACTATTGATGACTTAGAATGCATTAAGAAAGATCATTCTACATTTGTTACTGAAAAAGAAAATCTCACTAGTGAACTTGATAGACTTAGAAAAGAGTTTTCATATGTGGTTGGAAAATTGGTTGATGGAAATAAAAAATTTGAAAAGATGTTGTCCTTACAAAGATATTCCATTTCTAAACATGGTTTAGGATACGATCCTTTTGATAGAGATTGTTCCTTGATTTCTACATTTACTAAAGATGGAAAAGTTGCTAAATGTGCTAAATGTTTAAAAGATGGTCATATAGAAATTGCATGTAAAAGTATTAGGATATGTATTAATGTAAAGAAAATTTGGGTGGTAAAAGGTACAACACTTCTTAATATGGTTTATATGACTAACCAAAATGGACCTAAAATGGCTTGGGTACCAATAGGAAGAAAGAATGTTTCTGTTGTAGATACAAGCAAGGAATGAAAATCTACCAAGCATATGGTACATTGATAGTAGATGTTCAAGGCATATGAGTGGAGACAAGAGCTTATTTGCAAAAATCAAAACAAAGAATCAAGGATATGTCACATTTGGAGACAACAACAAAGGTAAAGTCATTGGTGTTGGTAAAGTGGGTAAGGAACCTTTGCCTACCATTGACAATGTTTTACTTGTTGATGGCTTGAAACATAATTTGCTAAGTGTCTCTCAATTATGTGATATGAATTTTAATATGAAATTTGAATCATCTTGTTGCATTATGCCATAAATAGAGTAATTTATCCCAAGAAAGCGAGTAACAATCATATTACCTCATTGGATAAGGAAATTTTATGGCATTTGGAAGAAGGTAGGAAAATTAATTTTCCAAATTTAATCATTCAAATGATGAGGAAGAAGGAAAATTTGTTGAGAGGAGAGCTTAGAGGAAAAACCATCAAACATAAAGGAATGCCTTATGGAGCTTTGATCACTTACATCTCAAAGTTACAAAGGTGTAATTTGAGTTCCTATGACCATTATCCATATCCAACAAGTTGGCGGTTTACTCTATAATATAAGGAGTATGAAATTGGTGAAAACTATTGAAAAGGGTTGGGTGTATGCTTATCATGTGGAGAAGCTTGGGTTAACATTAGAAAGTGAACAACAAGTGCCTAAACGACAACGTTCGAAAAGGGCCAGTGAACAACCCAGTAGTGCAAGACCAAGCAATGTGAGGAGAAGTGAAGTATCTCAAAAAGACCTCCAAGAAATTAGAAATCAAATTGAAGAAGTGAATATGCGTTTGGATCTTCAACAAGGGATGCTCATTCGCTTGGGGAAAAATATCAAGAAAATTTTTTATAAATTAGGTTATAGACATGATGATGCTTCTCCATCTTGATGGTTATTGTATTTGCTTTAGACCAACATTTCATTGTTGTCTTCATCTTATTGTTTGTGATTTGCATATTGGTGCTGCTTTGATACTCTACGCGAATGTGTTAAATTTTTATCATAAGTGTTATATATTTTTTATTATGAAAAAAGGGGTAGAAATATCTGGATTGCAATATTATTTGTTATTGTTGGATTCATTGAGTTCATGATTTATTGATTAAAGGGGAGACAATCTAACCAAATAGACAAGGCATAAAAACCTTGATTAATTTTTCTTTATTTTCAATTTCTTAAACAACTTTTAAATGTTTTGTCACTATCAAAAAGGGGGATATTGTTGGACCAATGGAGGTTGATAATTTAAATCCTTCTATGTTTTGATAATAATAAAATTTAAAGAATTGGTTAAGAAATAATCTCAGGTATTTGGATTGAAATTCAAATAAAGAATTTGTGCAAATCAAGATTGCAATATTGAGTGTCATACTTCAACGTGCAAAAGATAAACAACGTGCAAATCGTGTATGACGAATTCAAATTAGCATCTCAACAAACAAAGATTGAAGATTATGTGAGATCTGTCAGTTGGTGCCAATACTAGTCGACCATCATGTTGCAAGTCGACTAATAATAATCAGATCTGTGCGTTGGAGCTTGAGACAAGTCGACCAGCACGTTGCAATTCGACTAGTAACAACAGACCTGTTAGTTGGATAAGTGGACTAGTCGACTATCATCATATTAGTCGACTATTTGAAGAGCGGAGCAAAAAGGTTCATGAAAAACGTTAGTGCTAGTCGACGGATTCTTGGAGACAAGTTGACTATAATGTACTAGTCGACTATTACACACTGGCTAGTTGACTATCAGTTGCAGCTGAACATAATTTGACTGTGTCAATTGATTTCAAACAGGAAAAAATATTCATACAACGGCTAGGAGCGTTTTATAAAGGCTAGAAGAATTCTACAACGTCTAAAAACATCTTGAAGCCTACAAATAAAAGGACAGAACTTCAAAGGATCGATTACACAAGTCCAAAGTGAAGCAAACTTACTATAGTTCCAAATTATCATCACTTTGCTCTTAGTATGTTTTAATTGTATTTAGCTGTACTGAGCTTTATCACTTCAATTTCTATCATTGTTATTATGAGTTGAGTGATTAGAGGAGAATCACTTGGGAGGTAAGATTTGTGCCGGAAAACAAATCGTTTGTAAGGTGTAACTTGACCCGGAAGTCAAGTTGAGTTGGAAGAGTTCACACTAAATTAAAAAGTGTGTAGTAAAGAGCTTTGACAAAATCCTAAGTGGGAGCTTAGGTAGAGGACGTAGGTCTTAGCACCGAA
>JAOTAZ010086828.1:0-12038 GCA_025629785.1 Erythroxylum oxycarpum | reverse complement strand
TACTCTCATATGAGTACATGTTTATGAGTACAATCATGTCAAGGTGTGCTCAAGATCGAACAAGCAGGGTTAGGATGATGAGATATCTGAACAAGTTAGGCAAGGATCAATTGAATCCGTTAACTAGGATTTAAACCCTTGTCACTAAATCAGTAAGATATGAATTTCGGGGACGAAATTCTTTTAAGAGGGGGAGAAATGTTGGACCCAGAATCTTTCAGTAAGTTAGGACTATTAACTGAGTAACTATTGGCAATTAGTTATGTGTAAATAAGGGAAGAAATTATGAGATTGAAATGAAATGGAAAGATATTGATTGAATCAAAGTGAAGGGATAAATTATAAGAGTATAAGTAGGATAATTTTGTGAACATAGTTCAGTATTTTGAGAAATTCGGGAGTTGTAGAGATCCGATTGAGTCAATTCTTTAGGCAAAATAAAATTGAGACATAGGGCTATAAATCATGTGAAGGGATCGAAATTTAATTTCATCTCTAAGATTGTCAATTTCTGGATTGAAGTCAGGTTTAGTGTTCAGTCTTGGACTGATGAGTGCTGTCAGTATTTTGACGATAATTGTTGTTCTAGTTATCCAAATGAGGTGATTCTTGTTTTGGATTAAACTAGAAAGATAAGGCTACAATTTGTATGAAGAAAGTGAATTTTAATCCAGCCTCTAAGAATGTCAATTTTTGGATAGAAGTAAAGTGCTAGAAAATGTGTTAGCAAAACGACAGTCCGAGATGTTTGGACTATAACTCATGGTATAGTGCAGCAAATTAAATGATTTTTGTGGCCATTATGAAATTAAGACATAGAGGAACAATTCTCTATAAGGAAGTTTTACCAAATTATGTCATATACCTGCTCAAAATTTGGAAGCAAGATGGCTGTTTTTAGGGCAAAGTTCAGGGGCATTTTAGGTACATCACTTAAAGAGGTATGTTATAAGACTAATAAGGAAGGGCATGGGAGTCTTTTCTCAATCATTTAAGTGACATGGCATAAAAAGAAAGGGGGCTGTCGTGGTTCACAAGGAGAGAGCCGAAAATGAGAGGGAAAAGAAGAGAAAAACAAAGAGAGAAGAGAGAAGGAGAGAATCGGTGATGGAGAAGAAGAAGAAGAAGAAGACAGCAGCTAGGGTTTCGGTTTCTAAGGGATTCAAGCAAGGTTTTTTGTGGATTTCAAGACGAAAGAGGAGCAAGAAGAAGATGACTTCCTTTAGAGCTTGATAAATCCGAAAATGGAGGAGAAAAAGGTAAGAGAGAGAAGTTTTTGATTTTGAATTTTTTGTGAAATGTTGGTTGATTTGGCTTAAGATTTACATGGATTTGAGATTTCTAAAGTTAATTGAAGTGATTATGCTAAGATGATGTTTATTTTGGGATGAATGATTAATTAGGTTTTATGTCATGAATTTGAGCATTTTGTGAATAGTGATGAAGGAATCAAGAAGAGCAAGAGGTTGGGCTTCGGAATCAAGCGGAGTCCAACAGACATATGAGCAAGTAAGAGAGTTAGGTTCCGGAAGCGGAATCCAACAAAAAGAGCGAATACTACTGTAACTTGAAGCTAAAAAATATCTTTCCTGGAGAGAAAAAGAAAGGCTAGAGCCTGGAGAGGCTAAGATACCAGATAAAGAATACTTTGTGAGAGAAATCTGAAGGGGCTCTGGAAGTGTAGAAAGAATACTTGTAAAGTTGAAGAGTTTAGTGAAATCTCAGACAAACTCTGAGGACTGGACATATCCCAAGGTTTAGGGTGAACTAGTATAAAATCGCGACATCTATTCTCCAACCTTTATCTTTTAATTTTCTTGTTGTTAGACAAGTAGATAATATTATGTGCGAATGCATTACTTATCAACTTTAGTAAAGTGTTTTTGTGATCATTTCAATTTTGTAATGAAATTAAAAAAATCTCAAAAGATTAATATTTTTGAAAAGATTACTCAATTCATCCCACTTCTCGTGTATTCAATATACTTTACGTGATTTCTATATTAACAAGTGATTTACTTCAATTGGTACGAGAGTGAGGTTTCCAAGAAACACTATTACAAAGTGAGGATAAAGATCCATGGCTGATTCATATATTTTTATAGCTGAAGGTGCCTCGGTCACAAGACCTCCTGCATTTAATGGTGCAGATTATCATTATTGGAAGGACAGGGTGCGACTCTTTATAGAATCCACATATATTGATCTTTGGGATATTATCGAGAATGGTCCATATACACCAACAGACGATGAGGGCAATATCATCTCTCAAGACAAATGGTCAACTGATCAGAAAGCTTGATTTTAGTTAAAATCAAAGGCCAAGTTCTTTCTAAGTTGTGCCCTAAGCAGAAGTGAATATGATAAGGTTCATGGATGTGTATTTGCAAAGGAAATGTGGGACACATTAGCCATTGCACACAAAGTGATAAATCAAATGAAAGAGTCCAAGATCAATATTCTTGTTCATTAGTATGAGCTATTCAAAATGAAAGATGAGGAGACTATTAATCAGATGTTTGAACGATTTCAAACTATTTTTAACGAACTTAAAGCTCTTGGGAGAATTTACGATAATCAAGATCATATCAGAAAGATTCTCAGAAGTCTTCCAAAAAGATGGAGCCCTAAAGTTACAGCAATACAAGAGGCCAAGGATTTAAGTCAGCTAAAGTTAGATAAATTACTTGGTTCACTGAAGATACATGAAGTAGAGCTTGATGCAGAAGATAAACCTAGAAGAGATAAATCTATTTCATTAAAGGTTGGTCAGAAGAGTCAAAAGAATCAAAAAAAAAGAAGCACATCTTCAAAAGCATTAAAGATTGAAGAAATCAAGAACGATGATGCCAGTGAATCTGATCAAGATTCAAGTGAAGATGATGATGAACTATCCTTCATTTCAAGAAAGATTAGAAGGATGTGGAAAAAAAGCAAAGGGAAATAAAGATTTTTCTTTTAAGAAAAATAGCAAAGACGAAGTCAATAATGAGAAAACTTCTATCTTCTGCTATAAATGCAACAAACCATGACACTACAAGTCTAAATATCCGTTGCTCAAAAGAAAACAGAAGAAAAAAAGTGAAGGAAACAAAAAGAGCATGATAGCAACTTGGGAAGATTTGGATTCATCCGAATTTGAATCTGATTCAGAAGTATCAATACAAGCAAATATATGTTTAGTAGCTGAAAAGGAATGCGCCGATGAGGTAACTTTTAATTTTAATGAACTTCAAGAGGCATATTTAGAGTTATTAAAAGATTCACATGCTATACTAAAGAAATATAGAGCTTTAAAAACGAAATTTGCTGAAAACTTGAAGAACACAAAAGTGTTAGAAAAAGAAAACGTCTGCCTTAAGAAACAAGTAGATGATATGAAAAAGAAAGTGACTGTAGATAGATATGAAGAAATTAGTCAATTGAAACAAAGGTTTAATACTCTTTCAACAGATTTATCAACATTTACTGAAAGTATAAAAAAGATGAATGATATGATTGGAAAATATAGACACCCTAATGATAAGAGTGGTTTAGGATTCACTAATAGCTATGTTCGTCAGAATAAGAGTTTGTTCCTAACAGAAAGGAAAAGAAACAATTTTCTTATTATTATTCAAGGAATAATTTTAAGACTAATCCTAAAGGACCCAAAAAATATGGGCACCTACGAAAGACGTAATTTATACTACAAATCTCCTTTCTTGAAAAAAGCAACCAGCACTAATGGTACTTAGACAGTAGATGCCCACGACATATGACGTGAAGAAGGTCTATATTCCTAGACCTCCAAAATAAACAAGGAGGATCAGTAACTTTTAGAGACAACCAGCAAGGTAAAATAGTTGGAATCGGCAAAGTTGGTATAGATTCATTTACATCTATTGATAATGTTCTCCTAATTAAAGGGTTGAAGCATAATCTGATTAGTTTAAGTCAATTATGTGATTCTGGCTTTAAAGTATCCTTTAATCAAAAATTTTGTGTAGTAAAAAACAATGATGGTTTTGTATTCTTTTATGCCAAAAGACAAAACAATCTCCATAAGATTAATTTAGAAGATTTGAAAAGTTAAAATATTTCATGTTTTATATCAGTAGATGAGGAAAAACTAATTTGGCATAAAAGCCTAGGTCATATTAGTTTTAAACATATTTCCAAGTTAGTTAGACATGATTTGGTAAGAGGATTACCAAAAATAAGTTTTAAAAAAGATTTCTTTTGTGAGAGTTGTCAAAAAGGAAAACAAATAAAACATCCTTTTCTTCTAAAAATGTTATAACTTCGTCTAGACCTCTGGAGTTATTACATAGATTTGTTTGGTCCAAATAGAAAACTAAGCCTTAGCGGAAAGAATTATGGTCTTATAGTTGTTGATGACTTCACTAGATTTTGATCGAAATTGTTCTTATCACATAAAGATGAATCTTTTAAGTGCTTTAAAGTTCTATCCAAAAAGTTACAAAATGAAAAAGGAATTTCTATCGCTGGATTTAGAAGTGATCATGGTGGAGAATTTGAAAATGAAAAATTCATAATGTTTTGTAAAGAGAATGCAATTTTCTATAATTTCTCTACTCTTAGAACTTCACAACAGAATGGAGTTGTAGAAAGAAAGAATAGGACTATTCAGGAAATGGCAAGAACTATGCTATGTGAAATGAATCTTCCTAAGTATTTCTAGGTAGAAGCTGTAGATATAGCTTGTTATATTCAAAATAGAATACTTTGCGACCTCTCTTAAATAAAACATCATATGAGTTATGAAAAGGAAGAAAGCCAAATATCTCTTACTTCTATCCGTTTGGTTGCAAATATACTACATTGAATACAAAAGAAATATTGGATAAATTTGATTCTAAGATCAATTCAGGAATTTTTCAGGGATATTCGAGGTCTTCTAAAGCTTATAGAGTTTATAATATTGCTTCTAAATTTGTTGAAGAATCTATGCATGTCAAGTTTGCTGATGATTCACAACCAAATAGAAGAAATTATTCTGATGTTGAAACTATATCTGCTCCCTTAGTTGATGACATAGACATATCACCATCAGATGTTCCACTTGATAAGATAGAAGATATTCCTAAAATCCTTAGTCTTAGAAAAAACTGGAAGTATAAATCCTCTCACCCAAAAAACCTAATTATAGGCGAAACTTCAGAAGGTGTGAGGACTAAGTCTAAATTTAGAAGAGAGGCAAATGTAGCTTTTATTTCTGAATTAGAACCTAAGAAATTTGATGAAGCTCTTTAGGATGAGGCTTGGATTTTAGCCATATAAGAGGAGTTAAATCAATTTTCAAGGAACAAAGTTTGGTCTTTAGTTCCTAGACCCTCCAAGAAATCAATGATAGGAACCAGATGGGTTTTTAAAAATAAACTAGATGAATCAGGTGGAGTAAATAGTAACAAAGCTAGATTAGTAGCTCGAGTTTATAATCAATAATAAGGAATATGTTATAATGAAACCTATGCTCCTGTAGATAGATTAGAAGATATTAGGATTTTGCTTACGTATGCGGTCTGTTATGATATAAAACTGTTTCAAATGGATGTGAAAAATGCCTTTTTGAATGGTTTTATAAATGAAGAAGTTTATATAAGGCAACCTCCGGGTTTTGAAGATTCTAATAAACTAGATTATATCTACTTCATAAAGCTTTGTATATATTAAAACAAGCACCTCGTGCTTGGTATTATCATCTAAGATCTTTTTTGATTAAAAATGACTTTAATAGAGGTCAAGTAGATAAGACTCTGTTTAGAAAATGTATTAAAAATGATTTCATTGTAGTATAGATATATGTCGATGATATTATTTTTGGTGCAACTTCTAAGAAGCTTTGTTTGAGTTTTAAAAATCTTATGAAAAGTGAATTTGAAATGGTATGATGGGTGAATTCAAATTCTTTCTTGGTTTGCAAATTATGCAAACCAAGGAAAATATTTTTATTCATCAACAGAAATATATCAAAGAACTATTAGTCAAATATAAAAAGGAAAGGGTTAAACCTATGTTAACTCCTATACGTCCTTCAAACCTTTTATCTAAGGATGAAGCAGGTAAGAAGGTTGATCAATCTCTTTTCAGAGGAGTTATTGGTTCTTTACTTTACCTAACAACAAGCAGACCTGATATATTGTTTAGTGTTTGTTTGTGTGCAAGATTTAAAGCAGATCCTAGAGAATCTCACTATATTGTTGTTAAAATAATATTGAGATACTTGTCAGATTCTACTGATCTTTGTTTAATGTATGAGAAAGGTAAAGATTTCAAGTTAATTGGCTACTGTGATGCTGATTACGCTAGAGATAGAATTGATAGAAAGAGTACAAATGGAGGATGTCACTTTCTTGGTCATAATCTAGTTTCTTGGTCAAGCAAAAGGCAAAGTTCAATTGCTCTATCTACTACAGAAGTTGAATATATGTCAGCTGCAAGTTGTTGTTCATAGACATTATGGATTAAGTATTAGTTAAAAGATTACTCTATACAAGAAGAACAAATTTCAATCTTCTGTGACAACACAAGTGCTATCATTCTATAAAAAATCCAATACAACACTCAAGGGAAAAGCATATTGAAGTTAGACATCATTTTCTACGAGACTATATATAGAGGAGAATCAATAGTCTATAATTCGTTAAGACAAATCAATAATGGGCGGATATCTTCACTAAACCTTTGTGTGAAGATAGATTCAAAGAAATCAGACATAACTTAAATATGGTAATGTTGAATGACCATTCCTCTAACACGTCATGACCCACATGATTCACACTAGAAGAAGATAAAAAGTCGTAAGTTTTCAAGTAAAAAGTAACGATAAGTCATATACGGTAACTTTTCAAGAGTAGGTATTAGAGGGAAACCCTCTCAAGTTTATAAAATACCTTTTACTCTAGAATATTCTTGAAATTATTTGAAACCGACTTGTGAAGTGCTCTCAACCAAGACGATTCATCACTCTCTTTTTAGCTTCAAGTTCTTTCGTTTCATATTTTTACCTTTCAGATACTAACATTGTTACTTTGAGCAAAATACATTTGTGTGTTCAGTTCTTATTGTTATAGATCACAAATGGAGCAATCTCTTATCTATGAGAGACATGTTCATTTCATCTTCTTGAAGGAAAATCAGATGGAAATTGAACCAGAAATTGAAGCAGTTGGCTGGAAAAATTTCTTTAAGGTTTGTGAAAAAGTATATCTGAATGAGATATATGAGTTTTGGGAAAATGCAAAGGTGGTAGACGACACCTTTGTATCAATGGTAGATGAATTGTCAGTTATCGTGACTTTAGATTCAATCGAGAAGGTCAGTGAGTATCCAAGTATTAGAGCAAAGATGTCTTATAATACAAAGTGGATTACTCAAGGTTGTGTAGATAAAGCACACCTCAATTGACAACTATATGGAAGTAGTGACCCAAGAGACAAGAAGGCGTCAACTTTTGTTCCAAAGGCTAGGGTTCTACGTTCATTACTTTTTCATTGTGTTCTACCAAGATCAGGCTCAAAGCACGTTGTGACAATCGTCGATGAACAATGTCTGTTTCATCTATTCAATCATCAACCCATTAATCTTTTATACTTAATTTTGAAGTCCATGATGAAGTCAAAGAGAGATTCTAGCTCTTTACCATATGGTATGCCGTTGACAAGGATTTTTAGAGATTCTGGAATCCTTCTCGACAGAGGAAACAGGATGAAGATGGACGTGAAAAGCATTATTAATGCCACCACTATTCATATAATGGGATTAAAGTTTGAAGACGAGGCAGATACAGGTTCAACACCAAAAGCAAGGTCTGAAGGGGAGCATATAGTAAGATAGAACAGGAGTGAATGTGTTAGACCTGTAAGAAAAACAAAACCTCGACTTACAGGAAGAACATCTATAGAAGAAAAAAATAAAAAATCGTCTGATGTATCAATAAAAGTTAAGACGATTTCCCAGCAAGAAGAAATTCGGATCAAACGATCAGTGTAACAAGTGTCATTGAAGAGAAAGGCAAAGACAATTTAATCAGAAAAATCTAAATAGTCAAGAAGGTCACCAAGACTATTTACCTTACGTCAATAAGAACAGAAGAAACAAAAAGCTCTGACTCTTGGTGAAGATTATGAAATACCATAGAAAACACATAAGGAAACGAGATCAATTGTTTCAATTTTGCAAAATCATCTAAAGAGACAAAAATAAAGAGGAAATTAGTGTTTGAGAGGAAAAAGCCTCAACATCAACTTTCTTCTAAACTGGCAAAAGAAGAAAAGAAGAAAAAGCCTAGTCAGAAAAAGGTTTCTTCATCTGATGCTCAATAGAAAACAAAGAGAGTTGAACACCAACTAAAACCTTAAAATCCTTCTCAACTGATCAACAAAAAGGATTTGAGAATGAAGATTATAGAAGAATCAATACCTGTTCGAAGGAGAAAATCAGTTATTATTAGAGAACCTTCAAAAAAATTAGTCAAGGTACAAGTCGAACCTATAGTGATCAATGATCAATCAATACATTTTTAAAATCATGAAGAAAAAAGACTATATGGTATTCTGCGAGATGAAAAGACAGAACCATATCCAATGAACATGTCAAAGGATTGGTATACAATTTATCCGATTACAAGCAGAACATCGATAAAAATTGTGCCAAATATACAACCAAGATGTTCCAACCTCGTTTAAAATGAAGAAAAAGGAAAAAGAAGATGTTTCGTGAAGGAAATGCAGATGATCTTACAGAAGAACAAATTTAAGCAGCTGTAAAGAACATAGATGATGCATGCAATGTAGCTCAACCTGGGAGTATCTATGTTTCACATGACATTTTAAAAACATCAAAAAGTTAATTTGGAGTTTCCACTAAAGATGCAAACTTCAAGGTAGTTGGAAAAGTAACAAAAGGACAGTACAAAACTACCATGGTTGAAGGTATCAATTTCAACTTAGAGACCTTTGTGCATTTAATCATGCATTTCAGACCTTTAAGTGTTACACCTTCTTGGGCAACCAGTTCCTAAACTACCTAGACCTGATGATCTTGATCTTTCATAAGGAAAATAAACCTTCAGACCTCCCACAATCAAAATCATAGGTTTAGACGTTTTACCTTCAGAACCATCTGTTGTTGAAAACCTCCATCCACTTAGCGAAATACTACAAGATCCTACTATTAATTCGGAGTTCTTGAAGCATTTCATGAGGAAGTAGCATTTTTACGGGTTACTATTGAACAAGACCTCAAGACGACCCGCACTGACATGAAACATATGTTCTCTGAAATTATCAAGCATCTTCATTGAATCTTTTTGATTAATAACAAATAGGGGGAGAAGAAGATAGAAAGAAAATGAGATAAACAAGAAAAGAAGATAGAAAAATTTTGTATCATCGTAAATCATATGTGCATCTGCATTATATTTGCATTTATTATGTTTTTGTCAAAATATTTTTTATCTCACTATTCGTCTGAATATTATTCATCTATTTATCTGAAAATCATTTTATCTTTCTAAAATTATGATTACTTGTTATCATCAAAAAGGGGGATATTGTTAAGTCAAGAAGACTTTACTTCTATTAATTTTGGTGATAAATAAATAATAATAATCTTATAAATGTATGAACTGTTTTGATAAGTTTGTTAAGTGTGTAGAAAAATGTAAGTAACACTTAGTCATCCCAGAGGATACACATCATGACAGACGAAGTGCAAAACACAGATGAAGCACAAACAACAAACGAAGCATAAATAACATACGAAACACAAACAACAGACGAAGCGCAAAAACGCAAACGAAGCGCAAACAACAAACGAAGCGCAAAAACACAAATGAAATGTAAAACACAGACGAAGCATAAAATATAGACGAAGCAAAAAAACATAGACAAAGTGACAAATTAGACGATACAAAAAGGAAGATACTCTAGAATGTTAGACAGTTAGTTAGTTGGAGTTAGTTACAGGACTCAACTAAATAACAATTTCTAGAAGCAGTTTCTCAAAAAGACAGTTGGAGACTTAGGCTATAAATACTAGTCCTAGTCAAAGACTAAAATAATGCTTTTATAAGAGATAAAATTCTGATTGTACAATACTTAGAAAAAAAAATCTGTATTTAAAATGCGAAACAAGAGAGCAAATACTACTGTAACGAAAAGCTTAAAATATCTTTCTTAGAAAGGGAAAGAAAAGGCTAGAGCCTAGAGAGGCTAAGATAGCAGAAAGAATACTTTGTGAAAGAGACCTAAAGAGGCTCTGGAAGAGAAGAAAGAATACTTGTAAAGTTGAAGAGTATAGTGAAATCTCAGACAAACTCTGAGGACTGAACGTGGCCCAAGGTTTGGGGTAAACCAGTAGAAAATTGCGCCGTCTATTCTCTAACCCTTATACTTTAGTTTTCTTGTTGTTAGACGAGTAGATAAAATTACTTATGATTCAAATACCTATCAACTTTAGTAAAGTATCTTTGGTATTCATCTGATAGTTGTAAAGATATTCAAAAAATCTTAAAAGATTAATCATTTCGAAAATATTACATAATTCAACGCCCTTCTTGTGTATTTTATGTACTTTACGTGATTCCTATATTAACAAGTGATTTACTTCAAAATTATCCGTATACCTACAAAAAATCGTATTTGTGAGTCTTCTTTACCTTTGTTCAGTCCGTATAGTATATATTCTTGTGACCATTCCTAGATGAGAAGTATTCGCAGTATTTTGTCTACTTCTAGACCTAAATTTGAGAAATCATTCAAAGTTTCAGCTTAGAACAGTTTGATCTCAGATTTACCACTGCAAAATAACACGTAAAGTTTGAAATCCTTAATGAACTGATCTCTTTATAGAGGGATCAAAATCATATACATCTCCATATCGGAGTTATATGGCTTCTTCTTACTCTTCATGGAAGAAAGGGAATATTTGCTATAGCTAGGATATTTCTTCTCGACACTGACTATACAATGTACCAAAATGCTCTTATTGGTACCCTGATGACAATGCTCAACAACGGAAGTGTCATTCTGACCATAGCACTTGATCTCAACATCAAGATGGATGATCTAACTTTGTCTGGACGACTACAAGTTCAAATCCATATCACTAGAGCAGATCAAGATCCTACAGCCATCATGGCTACTTTATATCATCAGATGATCTATCATCTACAGAATCATGCTTTTGACCTCAATTTTCCCAATCCTACTTTGCATGCTCTTCAAATGGTTGTTAATAGTTCAAATGATCATATTACTATCATTCAGATTCTGAAACAACTACCAACATAGGAGTTTGAAAAGTTGGTGCCTATTGAATAGATCACCAACTACCAAAAGGTGTTCCATGCACCTCATCGACACTCTTTTCAAACGACAACTCCTACGATTCAGAAGACTCTAAGATATGGAACTGTTAAGTCCATCTATGCACGGCCCAATGAAGATCCATCTAGACCTTCAACGACAATCCTTATGATTTAGCCCATATATTCTCATACAGAAGGTAAATCTAGTCCTCCTGTTCATTAGTTCAAATCTAATGGAGATCTAATTTTTTCTAGTCATCATCGTGGGCATTTTGTAAGGGATGTTGATCTATCCATGTGCGAACCCGGCTGTGAGATCTGTCTCAACACAGAGTGTCGGACCCCGAACCCGAGGCCCGACTGGTCCGAGCGGCGAGCCCTAACTGATGGCCCGTGCCCGAGACCCGCTGGCTGACTGATGCTAATTCTCTGTTACTCTTTCTGCGGTTGACTCAATCATACCGACTAACATTTACCATTTACCCACTTAGGTGGTGAGCTTACACTGACTGAGACTTTTGCCCGAGGCCCTACTGGGACCAACTATAATCTATGATCTGAACTAAAACCCAAACAGAAGAAAAACAACTTGATTTGCACATACCAGACTCTAATAAGGCGACTTGTCTCTGAGAAGTCGACTTATCTATGCACAAAAACAGACCCGAGGCTGCCACTCTTCATCTGGTGTCTCATAAGTCGACTTGTATAGCAACAAGGCGAC
>JAOTAZ010086807.1:0-12041 GCA_025629785.1 Erythroxylum oxycarpum | reverse complement strand
TTGAAAATGACATCTAAAAGTCCTAAATCTTCCTCCTTAGCATGATTTTCTTCACTTGACACCTAAAACACCTGAAACGATAAAATCAATGTAAGCCACATGATTTAGACATCAAATGAGAATAAAAACTAAGTGTAAAAGTATAAAAATACAAGAAAATATGAGTGCATCAAAACACAAAGAAGCGTAAGACGCATAAGAAGCGCAAAACACAGAATAAGTGAATAAACACAGAAGAAGCGTAAATCATATAAGAAGCGCAAAACACAGAAGGAGTAGAAAAACATAAAAGAGCACTAAACACAAAAGAAGCGCAAAGCACAAAAGAAGTGGAAAACACAAACAAGTGGAAAATACAGAAGAAGTGGAAAACACAGAAAAATGCAAAACACAGAAGAAGTGAATAAACATAAAAGAAGCGTAAAACACAAAAGAAGCATAAAACACAGAAGATGCGCAAAACACAAAAGAAGTGGAGAAACATAGAAGAAGCGCAAAACACAGATGAATCGAATAAACAGAAAAAAAAAGTGTAAAATACATAAGCAACGCAAAACACAAAAGAAGTGCAGAAACAAAGAAGAAGCGTAAACTACAGAAAAAGCGCAAAACACAGTAGGAGCGTAAAACATAGAAGAAGCGCAAAAAACAGAAGAAATGGAAAAACACAGAAGAAGCACAAAAGACAGAATAAATGCAAAACAAAGAAGAAGCGCAAAACACACTAGAAGTGGAGAAACACAGAAGAAGTGCAAAACACAGAAAAAGTGGAGAAATAAAGAAAAAGGTCAAAACACATAAGAAGCGCAAAACAAAGAAGAAGCGTAAAACACAGAAGAAGCGCAGAACACAGAAGAAGTGGAGAAACACAGAAGAAGCAGAAAACACAGAAGAAGTGAATAAACAGAAGAAGCATAAAACACATAAGAAGCGCAAAACATAGAAGATGCGTAAAACACAAAAGAAGTGAAGAAACAAAGAAGAAGCGCAAAACTCATAATAAGTGAATAAACACAAAAGAAGCGTAAAACACACAAGAAACGCAAAATACAAAAGAAGCGCAAAACACAAAAGATGCACAAAACACAGAAGAAGTGGAAAACTAAGAAGAATTGAAAAATATACAAGAAGTGGAAAACACAAAAAAAGCGTCAAACACAGACGAAGTGACTAAACACAGAAGAAATGGAGAAGCACAAAAGAAGTCGATAAACATAGAAGAAGCGCAAAACACGAAAGAAGTTAAGAAACACAGAAAAATGCAAAACACAAAAGAATTGGAGAAACAAAGAAGAAGCGCAAAACACAGAAGAAGCGAATAAACACAGAAAAAGCATAAAACACATAAAAAGCTCAAAACACAAAATAATTGGAGAAACAAAGAAGAAGCGCAAAACACAGAAGAAGCGAATAAACACAGAAAAAGCTTAAAACACATAAGAAGCGCAAAACACAAAAGAATTGGAGAAATACAGAAAAAGTGCAAAACACAGAAGAAGCGTAAAACACAGAAGATACGCAAAAAACAGAAAAAGAGGAAAAACACAGAAGAAGCACAAAATAAAGAAGAAGTGGAGAAACATAGAAGAAGTGTAAAATATAGAAAAAACGCAAAACACAGAAGAAGCGCAAAACACAGGAAATGCACAAAACGCATAGAAAGTGGAGAAACATAGAAGAAGCGCAAAAAATAGAAGAAATGAAAAATACCAAATAAGCTCAAAACACAGAAGAAGTGGAGAAACACTGAAGAAGCGCAAAACACAGAAGAAGTGGAGAAACACAAAAGAAGCGCAAAACACAGAAGAAACGAAAAATACACAAGAAGCGCAAAACACAGAAGATGCACAAACCATAAAAGAAGTGGAGAAACACAGAAGAAGCACAAAACATAGGGGAAGCACAGAACATAGAAAAATTGCAAAACAAAGAAAAAGCTCAAAACACAGAAACACAGAAGAAGCTTAAAACAAAGGAGAAGCGGAAAAACAAAAAAGAAACGCAAAACAGAGAAGAAGTGGAGAAATACAGAAAAAGCGCAAAACATAGAAGAAGCAAAAACACAAAAGAAATTGAGAAACAAAGAAGAAGCACAAACACAGAAGAAGTGGAGAAACACAGAAAAAACGCAAAATAAAGAAGAAGTGAATAAACATAGAAGAAGCGTAAAACATAGAAGAACAGGAGAAACACAGAAGAAGTGAAAAACACAGAAGAAGTGGAAAAACACAAGAAGCGCAAAACACAAAAGAAGTGGAGAAACATAGAAGAAGCGCAAAACACAGAAGATGCGAATAAACTGAGAAAAAGCGCATAACACAGAAGAAATGGAGAAACACAAAAAAATTGCAAAACACAGTAGAAACGTAAAACATAGAAAAAGTGGTGGAACAAAGAAAAAGCGCAAAATATAGAACAAATGAAAAACAAAGAAGAAGCGAAAATACACTAAAAGTGGAGAAACACAAAAGAAGCGCAAAACACAGAAAAAGTGGAGAAACAAAGAAGAAGCTCAAAACATATAAGAAGCGCAAAACAAAGAAGAAATGTAAGACACAGAAGAAGTGCAAAACACAGAATAAGTGGAGCAAAACAGAAGAAGCACAAAACACAGAAGAAGCATAAAAATAGAAGACGTGGAGAAAAACAGTAGAAGCGCAAAATACAAAAAAGTTAGTAAACACAGAATAAGAGTAAAACACATAAGAAGTGCAAAACATAGAAGATGCGCAAAATACAAAAGAATTGGAGAAACAAAGAAGAAGCGCAAAACACAGAATAAGTGAATAAACACAGAAGAAGCGTAAAACACATAAGAAGCACAAAACACAAAGAATGCGCAAAACACAGAAGAAGTGGAGAAACACAACCAAATCGTAAAACAAAAAAGATGCGCAAAACACAGAAGAAGTGGAAAACTCAGAAGAATTGGAAAACATAGAAGAAGTGGAAAACACAAAAAAAGCGCAAAACACAGACGAGAATTGTAAAACACAAAAGGAACGCAAAACACAGAAGAAGTGGAGAAACAAAGAAGAAGCATAAGACACATAAGAAGCGCAAAACACAGAAGAAGTGAATAAACAGAGAAGAATCGTAAATCACATAAGAAGCGTAAAACACAGAAGGAGTCCAAAAACATAGAAGAAGCACAAAACATAGAAGAAACGCAAAGCACAGAGGAAATGGAAAACACAGAACAAGTGGAAAATACAGAAGAAGTGGAAAACACAGAAAAACGCAAAACACAGAAGAAGTGAATAAACATAGAAGAAGCGTAAAACACATAAGAAACACAAAACACAGAAGATGGGCAAAACACAAAAAAAAAAAGTGGAGAAACATAGAAGAATGTCAAAACACATAAGAAGCGCAAAACAAAGAAGAAACGTAAAACACAGAAGAAGTGCAGAACAAAGAAGAAGTGGAGAAACACAGAAGAAGCAAAAAACACAGAAGAAGTGAATAAACAGAAGAAGCATAAAACACATAAGAAGCGCAAAACATAGAAGATGCGTAAAACACAAAAGAAGTGAAGAAACAAAGAAGAAGCGCAAAATTCATGTAAGTGAATAAACACAGAAGAAGCGTAAAACACACAAGAAACGCAAAATACAAAAGAAGCGCAAAACACAAAAGATGCGCAAAACACAGAAGAAGTGGAAAACTAAGAAGAATTGGAAAATATAGAATAAGTGAAAAACACAGAAAAAGCGCCAAACACAAACGAAGTGACTAAACACAGAAGAAGTGGAGAAGCACAAAAGAAGTCGAGAAACATAGAAGAAGCGCAAAACATGAAAGAAGTTAAGAAACGCAGAAAAACGCAAAACACAAAAGAATTGGAGAAACAAAGAAGAAGCGCAAACACAGAAGATGCGAATAAACACACAAAAAGCGTAAAACACATAAGAAGCACAAGACACAAAATAATTGGAGAAACAAAGAAGAAGCGCAAAACACAGAAGAAGCGAATAAACACAGAAAAAGCGTAAAACACATAATAAGCGCAAAACACAAAAGAATTGGAGAAACACAGAAAAAGTGAAAAACACAGAAGAAGCGTAAAACACAGAAGATACGCAAAAAATAGAAGAAGAGGAAAAACACAGAAGAAGCACAAAATAAAGAAGAAGTGGAGAGACATAGAAGAAGTGTAAAATACAGAAAACGCAAAACATTGGAGAAACACAGAAGAAACGCAAAACATAGGGGAAGCACAGAACACAGAAAAATTGCAAAACAAAGAAAAAGCGCAAAACACAGAAACACAGAAGAAGCTTAAAACAAAGGAGAAGCGGAAAAACAAAGAAGAAACGCAAAACATAGAAGAAGCAAAAACACAAAAGAATTTGAGAAACAAAGAAGAAGCACAAAACACAGAAAAAGTGGAGAAACACGGAAAAAGCGCAAAATAAAGAAGAAGTGAATAAACATAGAAGAAGCGTAAAACATAGAAGAACAGGAGAAACACAGAAGAAGTGAAAAACACAGAAGAAGTGGAAAAACACAAGAAGCGCAAAACACAAAAGAAGGGGAGAAACATAGAAGAAGCGCAAAACACAGAAGAAGCGAATAAACAAAGAAAAAGTGTAAAACACATAAGCAGTGCAAAACACAAAAAAATTGGAGAAACAAAGAAAAAGCGCTAAATACAGAAAAAACACATAACACAGAAGAAGTGGAGAAACACAAAAAAATCGCAAAACACAGTAGAATCGTAAAACATAGAAGAGGTGGTGGAACACAGAAGAAGCGCAAAACACAAAACAAGTGAAAAACAAAGAATAAGCGAAAACACACTAAAAGTGGAGAAACACAGAAGAAGCGCAAAACACAGAAAAAGTAGAGAAACAAAGAAGAAGCTCAAAACATATAAGAAGCGCAAAACAAAGAAGAAATGTAAAACACAGAAGAAGCGCAAAACACAGAATAAGTGGAGCAAAACAGAAGAAGCACAAAACACAGAAGAAGCATAAAAATAGAAGACTGTGGAGAAAAACAGAAGAAGCGCAAAACACAAAAAAGTTAATAAACACAGAAGAAACGTAAAACACATAAGAAGTGCAAAACATAGAAGATGCACAAAATACAAAAGAACTGGAGAAACAAAAAAGAAGCACAAAACATAGAATAAGTGAATAAACACAGAAGAAGCGTAAAACATATAAGAAGCGCAAAGCACAAAGAATGCGCAAAACACAGAAGAAGTGGAGAAACGCAAAAAAATCGTAAAACAAAAAAGATGCGCAAAACACAGAAGAAGTGGAAAACTCAAAAGAATTGGAAAACATATAAGAAGTGGAAAACACAAAAAAAGCGCAAAACACAGAATAAGTGAATAAACACAGAAGAAGAGTAAAACACACAAGAAGCACAAAACACATAAGAAGAGCAAAACACAATGGATGACCAAAACACAGAAGAAGGGGAAAACTCAGAAGAATTGGAAAACATGGAAGAAGTGGAAAACACAGAAAAAGCGCAAAACAAAGACGAGAAGTGTAAAACACAAAAAGAACGCAAAACATAGAAGAAGTGGAGAAACAAAGAAGAAGCATGAGACACATAAGAAGCTCAAAAAACAAAAAAGTGGAGAAACACAGTAGAAGCACAAAACACAGAACCAGTGGAAAACAAAGAAGAAGCGCAAAACACACTAAAAGTGGAGAAACACACAAGAAGCGCAAAACACAGAAAAAGTGAAGAAACACAGAAGAAGCTCAAAACACATAAGAAGCGCAAAACAAAGAAGAAGCGTAAAACACATAAGAAGCGCAAAACACAAAAGAAAGGGAGAAACACAGAAGAAGCATAAAAAACAGAAGAAGTGGAGAAACATAGAAGAAGTGCAAAACACAGAAGAATTGAATAAACACAGAAAAAGCATAAAACACATAGGAAGTGCAAAACATAGAAGATGCATAAAATACAAAAGAAGATGAGAAACAAAGAAGAAGCACAAAACACATAATAAGTAAATACATACAGAAGAAGCGTAAAACACACAAATAACACAAAACACAAAAGATGCGCAAAACAAACAAGATGCGCAAAAGAAGTGGAAACACCTAGAAGAAGCGCAAAACACAGAAGAAGCAAATAAGCAAAGAAAAAGTGTAAAACAAATAAGCAGCGCAAAACACAAAAAAAAGTGGAGAAAGAAAGAAGAAGCACAAAATACAAAAAAACGCAAAACACAGAAAAAGCGCAAGACGCAGTAGAAGCGTTAAAACATAGAAGAAGCGAATAAACAGAGAAACGCAGAAGAAGCGAATAAACAGAGGAAAAGTGTAAAACACATAAGCAGCGCAAAACACAAAAGAAGTAGAAAAACAAAGAAGAAGCGCAAAATACAAAAGAACCGCAAAACACAGAAGAAGGGGAGAAACGCAGAAGAAGTGAAAAACAAAGAACAAGCGCAAAATACAAAAAAAGTGGAGAAACACAGAAGAAGCACAAAATACAAAAAAAGTGGAGAAACACAGAAGAAGCTCAAAAAACATAAGAAGCGCAAAACAAAGAAGAAGCGTAAAACACATAAGAAGCTCAAAACACAAAAGAAGTGGAGAAACATAGAAGAAGGACAAAACACAAAAGAAGCGTAAAAAACAAAAGAAGTGGAGAAACACAGAAGAATTGAATAAACACAGAAAAAGCGTAAAACACATAAGAAGTGCAAAACATAGAACATGCACAAAATACAAAAGAAGAAGTGAAACAAAAGAAGCACGAATAAACACAGAAGAAGCGTAAAACACACAAGAAGCGCAAAACAAAAAAGATGCACAAAACACGTAAGAAGTGGAGAAATACAGAAGAATTGCAAAGCACAAAAGATGCGCAAAACACAAAAGAAGTGGGAAACTCAAAAGAATTGAAAAATATAGAAGAAGTGGAAAAAATAGAAAAAATGCAAAACATAAACGAAGTTAATAAACACAGAAGAAGTGTAAAACACAAAGGAACGCAAAACACAAAAGAAGTGGAGACACACAGAAGAAGCATAAGACGCATAAGAAGCGCAAAACACAGAAGAAGTAAATAAACACAGAGGAAGCGCAAAGCAAAAAGGAAGGTGAAAACATAGAACAAGTGGAAAATACAAAAGAAGTGGAAAACACAAAAAAATGCAAAACACAGAAGAAGTGAATAAACAAAGATGAAGAGTAAAACACATAAGAAGCACAAAACACACAAGATGAGTAAAACACAAAAGAAGTGGAGAAACATAGAAGAAACGCAAAACACAGAAGAAGTGAAAAACACAGAACAAGTAGAAAATAAAGAAGAAGTGGAAAACACGGAAAAACGCAAAACACATAAGAAATGAATAAACATAGAAGAAGCGTAAAGCATATAAGAAGCACAAAACACAGAAGATATGCAACACACAAAATAAGCGGAGAAACATAGAAGAAGCACAGCACACAGAAGAAGTGGAAAACACAGAAGAAGCGCAAAACATAAAAGAAGTGGACACATCTAGAAGGAGCGCAAAACACAGAAGTAGCAAATAAGCAGAGAAAAAGTGTAAAACACATAAGCAGCGCAAAACACGAAAGAAGTTGAGAAACAAAGAAGAAACGCAAAATACAAAAGAAGCGCAAAACACAGAAGAAGTGGAGAAACACAGAAGAAGCACAAAACATAGAACAAGTGAAAAACAAAGAAGAAGCGCAAAACACACTAGAAATGGAGAAACACAGAAGAAGCGCAAAATACAGAAAAAGTGGAGAAACACAGAAGAAGCTCAAAACACATAAGAAACGCAAAACAAAGAAGAAGCGTAAAACACATAAGAAGCGCAAAACACAGAAGAAGTGGAGAAACACAGAAGAAGTGGAGAAACACAGAAGAAGCGCAAAACACGGAAGAATTGAATAAACACAAAAAAAGCGTAAAACGCATAAGAAGTGCAAAACATAGAAGATGCATAAAATACAAAAGAAGAAGAGAAACAAAGAAGAAGCACGAATAAACACAGAAGAAGCGTAAAACACACAAGAAGCGCAAAACACAAAAGATGCGTAAAACACGTAAGAAGTGGAGAAATACAAAAGAATAGCAAAGCACAAAAGATGCGCAAAACACAAAAGAAGTGGGAAACTCAGAAAAATTGGAAATTATAGAAGTGGAAAACACATAAAAACGCAAAACACAAAAGAAGTTAATAAACACAAAAGAAGTGTAAAACACAAAAGGAACGCAAAACACAGAAGAAGTGGAGACACATAGAAGAAGCGTAAGATGCATAAAAAGCACAAAACACAAAAGTAGTGAATAAACACAGAAGAAGCGTAAATCATATAAGAAGCGCAAAACACAGAAGGAGTACAAAAACATAGAAGAAGTACAAAACACAGAAGAAACGCAAAGCACAAAAGAAGGGGAAAACACAGAACAAGTGGAAAATACAAAAAAGGTGGAAAACACAGAAAAAGCAAAACACAGAATAAGTGTATAAAAATAGATAAAGCGTAAAACACATAAGAAGCACAAAACACAGAAGATGGATAAAATACAAAAGAAGTGGAGAAACATAGAAGAAGCTCAAAACACAGAAGAAGCGCAAAGCACAGAAGAAGTGGAAAACACAGAACAAGTGGAAAATAAAGAAGAAGTGGAAAACACAGAAAAACGCAAAGCACAGAAGAAGTGAATAAACATAGAAGAAGCGTAAAACACATAAGAAGCAAAAAACACAGAAAATGTGCAAAACACAAAAGAAGTGGAGAAACATAGAAGAAGCACAAAACACAGAATAAGTGGAAAACAAAGAAGAAGCGCAAAACATAAAAGAAGTGGACACACCTAGAAGAAGCGCAAAACACAGAAGAAACAAATAAGCAGAGAAAAAGTGTAAAAAAAATAAGCAGCGCAAAACACAAAAGAAGTGGAGAAAGAAAGAAGAAGCACAAAATACAAAAAGCGTAAAACACAGAAGAAGTGGGGAAACACAGAAAAAGCTCAAAACACAGTAGAAGCGTAAAACATAGAAGAAACGAATAAACAGAGAAACCCAGAAGAAGCGAATAAACAGAGAAAAAGTGTAAAACACATAAGCAGCGCAAAACACAAAAGAAGTAGAGAAACAAAGAAGAAGCGCAAAATACAAAAGAAGCGCAAAAGACAGAAAAAGTGGAGAAACACAGAAGAATTGAATAAACACAGAAAAAGTGTAAAACACATAAGAAATGGGAAACATAAAAGATGCATAAAATATAAAAGAAGAAGAGAAACAAAGAAACGAATAAACACAGAAGAAGCGCAAAACACCAAAGATGCACAAAATACATAAGAAGTGAGGAAACACAGAAGAATAGCAAAACACAAAAGATGCGTAAAACACAAAAGAAGTGGGAAACTCAGAAGAATTGGAAAATATAGAAGAAGTGGAAAACACGGAAAAAACACAAAACACAGAGGAAGTTAATAAACACAGAAGAAGTGGAGAAACATTGAAGAAGCGTAAGATGCATAAGAAGCGCAAAACACAGAAGAAGTGAATAAACACAGAAGAAGCGTAAATCATATAAGAAGCGAAAAACACAGAAGGAATACAAAAACATAGATGAAGCACAAATCATAGAAGAAGCGCAAAGCACAAAAAAAGGGAAAGACATAGACCAATTGGAAAATACATAAGAAGTGGAAACATAGAAAAACGCAAAACACAGAAGAATTGAATAAACATAGATGAAGCGTAAAACACATAAGAAGCACAAAACACATAAGATGCGTAAAACACAAAAGAAGTGTAGAAACATAGAAGAACCGCAGAAAACAGAAAAAGAGCAAAGCACAGAAGTAGTGGAGAAACATAGAAGAAGTGCAAATCACAGAAGTAGTGGAAAACACAAAAAAACACAAAACACAGAAAAGTGAATATACATAGAAGAAGCGTAAAAAACATAAGAAGCACAAAACAAAGAAGATGTGCAAAACAAGTGGAGAAACATAGAAGAAGCACAAAACACAGAAGAAGTGGAAAACACATAAGAAGTGGAGAAACACTGAAGAAGCGCAAAACATAAAAGAAGTAGACACAACTATAAGAAGCGCAAAACACAGAAGAAGCAAATAAGCAGAGAAAAAGTGTAAAACAAATAAGCAACGCAAAACACAAAAGAAGAAGCACAAAATACAAAAAAGTGCAAAACACAAAAAAGGCGCAAAGCACAGTTGAAGCGTAAAACATAGAAGAAGTGAATAAACAGAGAAACACAGAAGAAGCGAATAAACAGAGAAAAAGAGTAAAACACATAAGCAGCGCAAAACACAAAAGAAGTAAAGAAACAAAGAAGAAGCGCAAAATACAAAAGAAGCGCAAAACACAAAAGAAGTGGAGAAACACAGAAGAAGCACAAAACACAGAACAAGTGAAAAACAAAGAAGAAGCACAAAACACACTAGAAGTGGAGAAACACAAAAGAAGCACAAAACACAGAAAAAGTGGGGAAACACAGAAGATACTCAAAACACATAAGAAGCGCAAAACAAAGAATAAGCGTAAAAGATATAAGAAGCGCAAAACACAGAAGAAGTGGAGAAACACAGAAGAATTGGAAAACACAGAAGAATTGAACAAACACAGAAAAAGCGTAAAAACACATAAGAAGTGCAAAACATAGAACATGCATAAAATACAAAAGAAGAAGAGAAATAAAGAAGAAGCACGAATAAACACAGAAGAAGCGTAAAACACACAAGAAGCGCAAAACACAAAAGATGCGCAAAACAAATAAGAAGTGGAGAAACACAGAAGAATAGCAAAACACAAAAGAAGTGGGAAACTCAGAAGAATTGGAAAATATAGGAGAAGTGGAAAACACGGAAAAAACGCAAAACACAGACGAAGTTAATAAACACAGAAGAAGTGTAAAACAAAAAAGGAACGCAAAACACAGAAGAAATGGAGAAACACAGAAGAAGCGTAAGAAGCATAAGAAGCCCAAAACACAGAAGAAGTGAACAAACACAGAAGAAGCGTAAATTATATAAGAAGCGCAAAACACAGAAGATGTACAAAAAACATAGAAGAAGCACAAAACACAGAAGAAGCACAAAGCACAAAAAAGGGGAAAACATAGAACAATTGGAAAATACAGAAGAAGTGGAAAACACAGAAAAACGTAAAACACAGAAGAAGTGAATAAATATAGATGAAAACAGAGAAACACAGAAGAAGCGAATAAACAGAGAAAAAGTGTAATACACATAAGCAACACAAAACACAAAAGAAGTAAAGAAACAAAGAAGAAGCGTAAAATACAAAAGAAGTGTAAAACACATAAGAAGCACAAAACACAAAAGATGTGCAAAACACAAATGAAGTGTAGAAACATAGAAGAAGATCAAAGCCCGGAAGAAGTGGAGAAACACAGAAGAAGGGTAAAACATCAAAGAAGTGGACACACCTAGAAGAAGTGCAAAACACAGAAGAAGCAAATAAACTGAGAAAAAGTGTAAAACAAATAAGTAGCGCAAAACACAAGAGAAGTGGAGAAAGAAAGAAGAAGAACAAAATACAAAAAGACGCAAAACACAGAAGAAGTGGAGAAACATAGAAAAAGCGTAAAACACAGAAGAAGCGTAAAACATAACATAAGCGAATAAACAAAGAAACACAGAAAAGGCGAATAAACAGAGAAAAAGTGTAAAACACATAAGCAGCGCAAAACACAAAAGAAGTAGAGAAACAAAGAAGAAGTGCAAAATACAAAAGATGAGCAAAGCACAGAAGAAGTGGAGAAAAATAGAAGAAGCACAAAACACAGAATAAGGGAAAAACAAAGAAGAAGCGCAAATCACACTAGAAGTGGAGAAACACAAAAGAAGCGCAAAACACAGAAAAAGTGGAGAAACACTGATGGGAGACCCAATATGAACTTGTCCTGGAGAACCTTGAACAAGATGGAGCTATGCTTAGGAATGGCCAGAATCAAACACACACACCGAATAACAAGAAACAAAATTGAAAAGATGGAAACAGAACACAAAGACAAAATGGGAGGTTAGAAGAATGTTGGTCGATGAAA
>JAOTAZ010086790.1:0-12043 GCA_025629785.1 Erythroxylum oxycarpum | reverse complement strand
TGCTTGCTTCATGGCTTTGGCCCTAGCTCTTGTCATTGGGCCTCCAACATCTTGTAATGGATCTTTAGGAACATTAGTCTTGAATGTTGGGCCCTTGATATGGGAATTTTGTTTAGCCCCTTCCCTTGCACATTTAAACTTTCAATCTGACCCAATTTCAGTTCCTAAGCCTCCTCTTGAAAGCCCACGTCCACGCAAGTCATGTCCTAGGCTTCCTTGAGGCGGATCACACCATGTATGCTTCTCGTCTTGTCCTTTATATGCCCATCGTTCTCCATCACTTCTTCTTTGTTTTGCGCATCTTCTATGTTTTGCGCTTCTTCAGTGTTGTTCGCTTCTTCTATGTTTCCCCACTTCTTTTGTGTCTTGCATTTCATCTGTGTCTTGCGCTTCTTCTGTGTTTCTTCACTTCTTTTGTGATTTATGCATATTTACTATTTTGTGCATCTTATGTGTTTTGTGCGTCTTCTGTGTTTTGCGCTTCTTCTGGGTTTCTCCACTACCGCTGAGTTTTGCGCATCATCTGTGTTTTGCGGATCTTCTGTGTTTTGTAATTCTTATGTGTTTTGTACTTCTTCTGTTTTCTCCACTTGTTCTATGTTTTGCGCTTCCTGTGTGTTTCTCCACTTCTTATGTTTTTTTGCATATTTTCTGTGTTTTGCACTTCTTCTGTGTTTTGTGCTTCTTCTATATTTCCCCACTTCTTCTATGTTTTGTGCTTCATCTGTGTTTTATGCTTCATCTGCATTTTGCGCTTCTTTTGTATTTTGCACTTCCTTTGTGTTTTACGCTTCTTCTATGTTTCTCCACTTCTTATGTGTTTTGCGCTACTTCTTCATTTTTAGGCTTCTTCTCTGTTTCTTCATTACTTCTGTGTTTTGCGCAACTTCAATGTTTTACACATCTTTTGTGTTTTGCACAATCTTCTGTGTTTTGCGCGTCTTCAGTGTTTTTCGCTTCTTCTATGTTTCCCCACTTCTTCTGTGTCTTGCATTTGATCTGTGTCTTGCGCTTCTTCTGTGTTTCTTCACTTTTTCTGGGATTTGCGCATATTTACTGTTTTGTGCATCTTATGTGTTTTGTGCATCTTCTATGTTTTGCGCTTCTTCTGGGCTTCTCCACTACTGCTGAGTTTTGGGCATCATCTGTGTTTTGTGATTCTTATGTGCTTTGCACTTCTTCTATTTTTCTCCACTTGTTCTGTGTTTTGCGTTTCCTCTATGTTTCTCCACTTCTTATGTTTTTTGCACATTTTTTGTGTTTTGCGCTTCTTCTGTGTTTTCTGCTTCTTCTGTACTTCTCCTCTTCTTCTATGTTTTGCGCTTCAACTGTGTTTTATGCTTCTTCTGCATTTTACGCTTCTTTTGTGTTTTGTGTTTCCTCTGTGCTTTACGATTCTACTATGTTTCTCCACTTCGTATGTGTTTTGCACTACTTCTTTGTTTTTGGGCTTCTTATGTGTTTCTTCATTTCTTCTGTGTTTTGCGCAACTTCAATGTTTTACACATCTTCTGTGTTTTGCGCAATCTTCTGTGTTTCTCCACTTCTTCTGTGTTTTGCGCTTCTTCATTGTTTTTCACTTCTTCTTTGTTTCCCCACTTCTTCTGTGTCTTGCATTTCATTTGTGGCTTTCACTTCTTCTGTGTTTGTTCACTTCTTCTATTATTTGCGCATATTTACTATTTTGTGCATCTTATGTGTTTTGTACATCTTCTGTGTTTTGCGCTTCTTCTGTGTTTCTCCACTATTGTTGAGTTTTGTGCATCTTCTGTGTTTTGCGCATCTTCTGTGTTTTGTGATTCTTATTTGTTTTGTACTTCTTCTGTTTTTCTCCACTTGTTCTGTGTTTTGCGCTTCCTCTGTGTTTCTCCACTTCTTATGTTTTTTGCACATTTTCTATCTTTTGCGCTTCTTCTGTGTTTTGTGCTTCTTCTGTATTTCTCCTCTTCTTTTATGTTCCGCGCTTCATCTGTGTTTTATGCTTCCTCTGCATTTTGCGCTTCTTTTGTATTTTGCGCTTCCTTTGTGTTTTACGCTTCTTCTATGTTTCTTCACTTCTTATGTATTTTGCGCTACTTCTTTGTTTTTGCGTTTCTCCTGTACTTTTCGCTTCTTCTGTGTTTCTTCATTTCATCTGTGTTTTGCACAACTTCACTGTTTTACGCATCTTCTGTGTTTCTCCACTTCTTCTATGTTTTGTCCATCTTTTTTGTTTTGTGTTTTTTCTGTGTTTTCCATTTCTTCTATTTTTCTTCACTTCTTATGTGTTTTGCGCTTCTTTTCTGTTTCAACACTTCTTATATGTTTTGCACTTCTGTGTTTCAACATCTTCTGTGTTTTGCACTTCTACTGTGTCTTGTGCTTCTTCTGTTTTTCTACTCTGCTTCTTCTATGTCTTGTGTTTCATCAGTGTTTTGTGCTTCTCCTGTGTTTTGCGCTTCTTTTGTGTTTCTCCACATCTTCTATGCTTTGCGCATCTTCTGTGTTTTGCGCTTTTTCCGTGTTTTGCTTTTCGTCTGTATTTTGCACTTGTTTTGTGTTTCTTCACTTTTTCAGTATTTTACGCTTCTTCTGTGTTTTGCAAATCTTTTGTGTTTTGCGCATCTTCTATGTTTTGTGCTTCTTTTGTGATTTACACTTCTTCTGTTTTTCTCCATTTCTTCTGTGCTTTGTGTTTCTTTTGCGTTTCTCCATTTCTTTTGTTTTTTGCGCTTCTTCTGTGTTTTATGCTTATTGATACTCTTTTTCTATATTTTGCACTTCATTTGTGCTTTGTTCTTCTTCATTATTTTACACTTCTTTTGAGTTTCTACACTTTTTCTGTGTTCTACGCATCTTCTGTAATTTACGTTTACTCTGTGTTTTGCACTTTTTTTGTGCTTTGCATTTCTATTGTGTTTTATGCTTTTCTGTGTTTCTCCACTTCTTCTATGTTTTGCGTATATTCTATGTTTTGTACTTCTTATGTGTTTCTCCATTTCTACTGTGTTTTGCACATATTTTTTGTTTTGGGCTTCTTCGGTGTTTTGTACTTCTTCTGTATTTCTACACTTCTTTCGTGTTTTGCGCTTTTTCTGTGTTTCGCGCTTCTTCGGTGTTTTGTGCTTCTTTTGTGTTTCTCCACTTCTTCTGTGTTTTCCACATCTTCTGTGTTTGGCGCTTCTTCTAAACGCTTTTTCTATGTTTCTCAACTTCTTATGTGTTTTGCGTTGCTTCTGTGTTTCTCCACTTCTCTTGTATTTTGCACTTCCTCTTTGCTTTGCGCATCTTCTGTGTTTTCCACATCTTCTATGTTTTGCGCATCTTTTGTGTTCCGCGCTTCTTCTGTGGTTCTCCACTTTTTCGGTGTTTTGACCATTTTTTGTGTTTTACACATCTTCTGTGTTTTGTGCTTCTTCTGTGTTGGCCCCTCGAAATTTTTCTTGATGAATTAAGCATGATTTAAATTATTTTTATTTGGAGTTTAATTGTTATGCCAAAGCTAGAATTAAATTAGTGTATGATTAACGTATTAGAGTAATGGCCTTAGGTAAGTAAACTTTGGATTAAATGAAGGGGGGTTATTTTTAGAAAAACCAAGTGAGTGAAGGGAAAAATGGGAAAATAGGAATAAAAATTTGTCTTGGCTTAAAAGAAGAGAAGCATCGTGGGAGAAGATTTGCAAAAATTTGTCTTTGGATTAAATGTTGTTTTTGTTGCTTTTGAATGATTTGCAAAATTGCTACATGTTTCGGTACATGAACTTTGTTGATGAATTTCAAATTAAAGATGGAAATGCATTGAAACATTTCATGTTAAGCCTTGGAAAATTCATGGTATTTTGTATATTCGAAAAAGAAGAAAGAGCATGAAAATTATGAAAGCATTTGATGAAATGATTTACGTATGAAATGAATATGTGCTATGTTTGGGCAAGAGAGGAACGTTTCGTTAGTCACGTGCACATCGACATATAGCCTTCTCCCGGTTACCTGCTTGACGCCACGAGATCCTGAAAAATCAGACTCGTTTTGTTCACGGTATAAACTTCAGTTTATCCGTTTTGTTCCACAAAGCCTCGAGCCATTTGTTTATGTTTTGCATTCTTGTATAGTCATGAATAGTGCATAATTAAGTGTTGTGTGATGATATTTGAATTATGAGTTGAGATTTAGGTTGTGAAATTGTTTGAAAATTTGAGAACGAAGCTTTTTATGAATTCATTATGATTTTTATACGACAAATGGACATTTCAATAGTTTTGCTTATTCTTCGTTATAAACTTGTTACCCACGAGCTTTAAGCTCACCCCCCCTCTTCTTCCCCTATTCAGTAATGAGGAAGAGATCAAGTGATCAAGAGTATAATGATATTACTACAGATTCTGCATATCTTGGAATTTAAGTTATTTCTGAAAAATACGAGGATTAGTCACTTTTCAAGGAGTATTAGTTCTTGTAACTTTTGTTTTTGAGATTTTGGGTTATTGATGTATTGTGGTTTGAAATGTCATTTCAGTTTTGTAAAGAACACTTACCTTTTTATGTTAATGAATTATGTATGGATGATGTTGAGTGGAATTACGAATTAAGTATATTTGAGGAAATTATCGATTTGAGATGATAAATCTTAAATACAAATTATGGTTAGATATAAGTGAGATGTAATATGGAGAAAGGAAAAAAACGAAATGGCATAAGGCTTTAAGCTTTATGATTTGATTTGGATTACGCTCACGTTTGTATGATGAGCAATAATATGCACACGTTTTATGGTAAACGAGGCCCAACATGTTTGATATCAGAGCAAGAACAGATTACAAAGAACCATGCTCAAGTATGATGGTTATGTGTTAAGAGGTTGAATTTCGGAAACGGGATCCTACACTGAGCCCGATAATTCGGGATACTGTAAAAGCACACAGTCACAACAAAATAAAAATAAATAAATATGAGTCTCACACATGTCACATCCGCATATAATTTGAATTCATTGAATGATTTACAAACTTGTATAAATTTTGTTATATGATTGAATTGTGCATCTGAGAAACAATTTATCTGTGATAGTATTTGATACTTGTTAAGTGGAGTTGAGCTGTATGATTACAACCTATAATTGATCTCGTTTGATGTCATGAGTGAACCATCGAGGATGGTTACTCTACTGAGTTCGCAAAATTCATCAAAATTGCACCGTCTTTTCAGGTTCGAGAGTGAGACGACCTAGCTTCTAAGACTCCGTAGAAGAATATTTTGTGTAATTGTTACAGTCAGATTTGGCTCAGAGGTCGGTCAGCTGAGATTTAGAACTTAGCTCTTTTTTTCACGTTTATTGTATTTGGTGTGTACTGAGTTGTTGCTCATAAGATAATGTTGTAAACCTTGGATGGTATTGTGATGTATGAAATGATATAAATTATGGATTTTGATTAGTGTGATAAAATTTTGAGTTTAAAACGGTTTAGTGTATGATGCCATGTTATGTACAGTGAAGGTAAGATAGTTAACATGTCATTTCTAAAAGGCATGTACACGTGTATCCAATAGACACATATGTATATGTCAGCTGGGAATAAGGTGTTACATTTTTGGTATCAGAGCATGGTTTGGCATCTATAGGGATATGTGGTGATATTAAGCGTGAAATGTTTTGGAAATGTTGGATGATAATTGCAGTTATTGTGTATTACAGGTTATCCGACGTAGGTGAGCAAATGGAACACTCAGCTGACCTGAGATCAGAAGAAGCCAGTAGGGAGTCGTTGGTATCTTGACTTGAGCGAGTGCCTCCAAGAATTCTTGAGAGAAGGGAAAGGAGGTATAACAAATTGCGAAAGCCGGGAGCTGTAGATTTTTATGGCAGTATAGACCTTGCTGAAGCAGAGGGATGGTTAAAGCGGATAGAAAGAGTATTTGATCAAATGGACTATGAGTCGGACGAGAGGTTTGACTATGTCATTTCTTTACGACAAGGCCCAGCTTATCAATGGTGGAAGATTGTTCTCGGCGGTGCCACCAGGCCTTACACTTTGACTTGGGGAGACTTTCTGAGGGCTTTCAGAGAAAATTATATGCCCCAGATATACATAGATAGGAAGATGAAAGAGTTCATGGATCTGAAACAGGGTGAAATGTCTATCGCAAATTATGAGATCAGATTTAATGAGTTGATGAGGTATGCTTATGTCTTAATTCCTATTGAAGTAGAAAAATGTAGGAGATCTGAGGAATGCCTGAACATGGAGATTTGGACAAGTCTAGCTCCTCCTAACTTGAGCAGTTTCATTGAGCTCAGAGCAGTCTCGATCCGAATGGAGCAATTGTTGAGAGACAGTCAGTCTGAGCAGAGATCAGAGACTGGTTAGAAGAGACCTAGCGAGTTTGAGGGTGGTTCTAGCAGAAGGTTCAGCAAACGTCAGACCCAAGTATTTAGACCACCAGCTAGACAGTCAAGATTCAAACAGAGGGGTGATTTTACTCAGACTGAGAATAACAGGGGTGCAACATCGGGACAGTTGCCAGCTTGTCAATATTATGATAATAGGCATAGTGGTGTATGTTGGAGGTTAACAGGAGCCTGCCTTCGGTATGGCTAACATGATCATCAGATCAGAGATTGTACATTGATGTCTGAAGCACAGTCTGGTGAAAGAGGGAGTAGAATAACATAACCTAGTATTCAGCAGAGCAGGGCTAGTGGGACTGGACAGAAAGGTCGTGGTAGAGGCAGGACGAGTTCTAGAAGTGTTACTGGGAGGACTGAGGTGCGGAGCAATCAGCTGCAGTCTCAAGGTAGAGTTTATGTCATGACGAGACAGGAGGCTCAAGATTCTCCAGGTGTTGTCGCAGGTGTGTTATCATTATTTACTTTTGAGGTTTATGCATTGCTAGATCCTGGATCTACGCATTCATTTATCACACTGCACATGGCATCTAGATTGCATTGTGATAGAAAGTTCCTGAGATGCAGATTAATTGTGAGTACACCAATTGGTACTACTACCGTGATTGGGGAGGTCTATAAGAAATGTCTAATTCGAATTGACCAGGCAGAGTTGGCAGCAAATTTGTTTGTTTTACAGTTGAAGGAGATAGCTATTATCTTAGGCATGGATTGGCTCACTGCTTATAGGGCCATCATAAACTGCTATACGAAGGAAGTGATTTTAGAGTCTCCTGATCAACCGAGAGCAGTATTTAGAGACGTTAGCCAAGCAGTGCCAACCAGACTGATTTCATTTATTAGTGCTTTGAAGTTAATGTATGGTGGATGTGAGGCCTATCTGGCCCACGTGATTGATACTCGAGCCAAATAGAGTGTACAGCCTATAGTTAAGGAATTCTTGGACGTGTTTGCCTTTGAACTACCTGGTTTACCTCCAGATCGAAAAACGAAGTTCACAATTGACTTAGTTCCAGGTGCTGCTCCTGTATTCATTCCTCCATATAGGATGGCACCTGTGGAACTAAAGGAATTGAAGGTTCAGTTGCAGGGGTTACACGAGAAGGGGTTCATTAGGCCCAGTGTTTCACCTTAGAGCGCTCCAGTGCTGTTTGTGAAAAAGAAGGATAGTACTTTGAGGTTGTGCATTGATTACAGGCAACTGAATCGGATTACGGTGAAGAATAAATACCCGTTGCCTAGAATTGATGACTTGTTTGATCAACTGCAGGGAGCTCGAGTATTTACTAAACTTGATTTGAGATGTGGGTATTATCAGCTAAAGATAGCAGAGACTGATTTACCGAAGAGTGCTTTCAGATGCAGGTATGGACATTTTGAGTTCTTAGTAATGTCATTTGGGTTGACTAATGCCCCAACTGCATTTATGGCATTGATGAATAAGGTGGTTCAACCCTACTTGGATTGGTTTGTAATTGTGGTCATTGATGATATTCTGGTGTATTCAAAAAGTAATGAGGAACATGTTGAACATGTTGAACATCTGAGAATAATTTTGCAGACTATGAGAGAAAAGCAATTGTATACCAAATTCAGTAAATGTGAATTTTGGCTGAATCAAGTGGTATTTCTGGGTCATATAGTAATGGGGCATGGTATTCTGGTAGATCCAGTAAAAATTGAAGCAGTAATGATATATGAGACACCGAAGAATGTATCAAAGATCTGGAGTTTTCTCGGATTAGCTGGTTATTATCGGAGGTTTGTCGAGGGGTTTTCTTTAATCTCAGCCCCAACCCCTCTGACTAAACTTCTGAGGAAGAATGTCACATTTAGATGGAATGACGAGTGCTAGAGAAGTTTTGAAGAGTTGAAACATCGGTTGACTACAGCACCAGTGTTGACTATTCCATCAGAATCCGGTGGATATGTGGTATACAGTGATGCATCACATCAGGGACTGAGATGCGTATTGATGCTGCATGGCAAGGTGATAGCCTATGCATCAAGACAATTAAGGTCTCACGAGATGAATTATTCGGTACATGATTTAGAGCTTACAGCAGTAGTTTTTGCTCTAAAAATTTGGAGACATTACTTATATGGCGAGACGTTTCAAATATACACTGATTATAAAAGTTTGAAGTATCTGTTAAGCCAGAAAGAGCTGAACATGAGACAGAGAAGATGGATAGAGTTACTGAAAGACTATGATTGCACAATTGAGTATCATCCGGGGAAGGCTAATGTAGTAGCGGATGCTTTGAGTAGAAAGTCGAATACCAGTGTAGCTCAGTTCCAGTTATTGAGGTTACTAAGCCTGATACAGTTGAGAGCTTTAAATGTGGAGTTGAATTTAGAATAAAGTGAAGTATTGATAGCTACATTGAACTAAGGCCAATGTTACATGATCGGATTAGAAGAGTACAGAGTAAAGATCCTGAAATGGTGAAATTGATTTAGAAAGTTAAGAAGAATACAGATTTTGAGTTTGAATTTAGAGACGATACATTGTGGCTAAAACAGAGACTTTGTGTGCCTAATGTTGATGATCTGAGAAAGGAAATCTTAGAAGAAGCTCATATGGCCACTTATGCTATGCATCCTGGTACTACCAAGATGTATAACACATTAAAATCACATTTTTGGTGGCCTGGAATAAAAAGCAAGTTGCGGAGTTTGTTTCTAAATGTATAACAAGCCAACAAGTTAAGGCTGAGCATTAGACTCCAGTTGTAAAATTGCATTCATTGCCTATCCCGAAGTGGAAATGGGAACAAATCACTATGGATTTTATAATGAGATTGCCTAAGACTTCGAGGCAGAATGATGCAATATGGGTTGTAGTAGATCGATTAACTAAGTCGGCCCATTTCATACCAGTACGGGAGACCAATACATTAGACCAGTTAGCCCGGAGATATATGACTAAGATTTTGAGATTGCATGGGGTTCTAGTATCTATTGTATCAGACAGGGATCTCAGATTTACTTCGAGATTTTGGAAGAGCTTACAGGCAGCTATGGGCACACAGTTAAATTTTAGTACAACATTTCATCCTCAGACAGATGGACAGAGTGAGAGAACTACCAAGACTGTTAAGGATATGCTCAGAGCATGTGTATTGGAGTTTCAGGGAGCTTGGGATCAATACATAGCATTGATTGAGTTTGCTTATAATAATCATTATCATAGCAACATTGGGATGGCACCATATGAGGCGTTGTATGGAAGAAAATGTTAGTCGCCTCTATATTGGGATGAGGAAGGCTTGAGAACGATTAAAGGCCCAGTGCTATTACAGGATACTGTAGAGAAGGTAAAATTGATTCGAAGTCGAATAAAAGCAGCTCAGGATAGACAGAAAAGCTATGTGGATCAGCATAGAAGAGATATGGAATATCATGTTAAAGACAAAGTCTTTCTAAAAATGTCGCCTTGGTGTGGTGTACTGAGATTTGGTAAAAAGGGCAAGTTGAGCCCGAGATACATTGGTCCTTATGAGATTCTTGAGAGGATTGGACCTTTAGCATATAAGTTAGCTTTGCCTGATGAAATGTCTCAACTGCATAACGTGTTTCATGTAAGTATGTTAAGAAGATACAGATCTGATCCTACTCATGTATTACCGGCTCAAGATATTGAGATTGATAGCACTTTGAGTTATATTGAAGAACCGATCAAGATAGTGGGTTATAAGACAAAACAACTGAGAAACAGAGTAATTCCATTAGTGAAAGTTCGTTGGAGAAATCACTCGACTGAAGAAGCCACATGGAAAACAGAAGAACACATGAGGAATCAGTACCCCTACCTATTTGAATCATCGGGTAAGAATTTCGATGACGAAATTTTTATTAGAAGGGGAGAATTGTAACATTCTGTTATCTAAGTTAGGGTTAAAATGGTGTTCATTAGTAATTAATGAGAAATTAGGAAGCATAATTTATGCTCATGCATCATTGTCTATTTACACATATGTGAATATTTATTTTGATAAAAAAAATTGTACATGCATTACATTCATTGGCATTTTTGGGTATAATTGATTTATAAATGTGATTAAAAATGCGAATTGTGGATTTGCGTTAAAAATTAATTTGGAGAGTGTTTTTATTATTTCGAAATTTTTGGTGAATTTTAGAAATTAAAAAAAAGGGATATTTTGAATCAATTATGGTGTGACATATGGCAACATATATGTCTTTGACAAATGGCTTGTATAGGTGGTAAAATGTGGCAGCCTTGCATGTTGACACATGTCCCATATGTAAGGAACACATGTGGTATTGCTGGAAACAAAATTGCTGAAACTTAAAAATGTCTTTATGTCTTTGTTCTCTATCGGAAGGCAATTTCTTTATCAACCCTCTTCTCTAGTTCATCCACCGAAACAAAAAGGATTAAATTTTTGTGCTATTGATTCACTCTCACCTTTTGGAGATTTTGTGGAAACAAGTAAGTTATTCTAATGGTATTTATGTAGTGGAAATATATACATGCATGCTTTAGTTTAAGGGTGGAGGTTTCGGTGATGATTGAATTAACTGAGGATTTACAAACCATGGATATGTTGTTTTTATTGTATGTTTGAGGAACCATATGTTGTAAAATATTGTTGAGGTGAGTTGGAACTAGAAGAATCATTGAATTGTGTTTAGGAAGAGTGTAAGATTCAGGGAAAATGATGATCTGAAACTCTGTTTTATACTGTACAAGCGGTACATGCGTGAATATGGGGTTGTTTTATTGTTCATGTATGAATTTGTGTTGTGTAAACGGTCATGAGTTTGGAATGAGCAAGAGGTGTCTCGAGATTGTAATTTTTTTTAGTTAAATGAAGATTAGTGAAGAATGTTAAAAACAAAAAATAATTGCTGGATGTCCACGGTGATGCTTTGTTCTCCTCTTGTTGATATGCATGAATGTTTTTGGAAAGTTTTGAATGAACTAAAATGTGTTGGATGGTAAGGAATGAGGATTTGGTGAGGTCTTAATATATAATGGTGTTAAATGAAGTGAAAGTGAAGAGGAAAGTTAAAGAAATGCACAGATGAAGATGAAAGAAAGAAAAGAAAGGTGCAAAAGTTAAACAAAGACAGTAGAGGGAGAAAGTGAAAGTAAGATTTATGATTTTTGATGATTAAGGATAAACCTTGCATTTTTGATTTGTTTTGAGTTGTGGAGCTGAAGGAAGAGTAGAAAACTTGGTTTATGTAATGAATGTAGTTGATATGAGGTGTAAAAATGAAAAAAAGGAGTTTTCAACTGAATTAATTTGAAATTGATTGATAGGATGAAAGTGTGGAAGTTTGCTGGAATGTTATGACCTGAAAAATTTTCATGATCATGCTCCAGTTTTCTAATTATAACTTGAGCTGTAGATTTCTGAATAAGTTCGTTTTTGATTCATATTAAACTAGAGACATATTTCTACAATTGTTGTGAAGTGGTCGAATTTTAATTATGTCTCTATGATTTTTAAAATTGGCATGTAATTGAGTTGTAGCTTAAGTTGAAGCATTGTCAGGGACAGAAATTATGTCCTGTGGTTATTGAATAAACTGTATTGATGTGGGCCGAATTAGGCTGAGTTGTCTTCAACAAAGTTGTAGCTTATTCTTTTATCTTTAAATTGATATAAAGTTTGTAATTTTT
>JAOTAZ010086704.1:0-12054 GCA_025629785.1 Erythroxylum oxycarpum | reverse complement strand
CAGTATTATTGCCTACCAAATCAAGCCTCTAATGTCATTGAACCCGCATCCGAATTGATTGACCCGATATGGATGCCCGAGATGTCCGATGACTCCTTGGATACTCAGATATCCGACCCGAGTGATTGTCAGAATAATAACCGGGCAGGCGCAGGAGGGTATAATTCAGACGACACTCAAAAGGGATGGAGTTTTGACCCGACCTCTTTGGGATGGTATGAAATGGAGAATTTATGGAATGAGGAGAACATTTGGCTTCTACAGCAACAGCTCATGTGACATGTTATTCGGTTGCGTCACGCATCCTGTCTCTCGCTCTTTCAACATTCTACGACTTTGTCTTAAAAATAATAACCTTTGATTTTGTCTTTTTAACACTATAACAAAGCTTGCACTTCTTCAAGGCAGTGTTGTAGCTTTTAGATTCGGAATATTCCATAATGCGGTGATTAAAAAATTAAAAAAAGTTGACTTTTGTATTTATCATTAACTAGTTCCATGGTTTTCTTCATATCTCAAATGCTCTACTTCAGGCCTACCACCTTATGGCTCCACAAATTTTATTTGGACTTGGCTTCAATAAATGCTAAAATCATTTTTTTTATACTTCAAGTATGTATTAATTAAATTTTTTAAATATGTTTAATAGTTTATAAATTATTTATTTTAAATAAATTATTGCATAAAATTCAAAATTTGTAAAGAGATTAGAGAGTTTGTGACTTTCAAAAGGAATCTTCTATTCATTTGAACGGATGAGATCATCTGCTCTCAATTCTCTGTGTCATCATGTGCCAACTTCTAAAGACACAGACAATGCAAAACAGACCATCTGAAGCCCATTTGAACTACTACCCTAGCTGTTCAACATCACCATCAATTTTCATGTAATGATAAAAGGCACAGCATAATGTATCGATTAAATAAAAGGGATAGCATATGAAAGTAACTTTTCCGGCTGCAAGCCTACCAGTTTATATTGGTTTTTTGTACGAAAAGCATTGATGTTCTGACTTCTGAGTTTGGTTTAGGGTTCATATTTTACACAGAGAGAGTTTCCTGTGTGCCATTTATCACTTGGCAATCTCATCCCCAATTTTTCAATGTTTTGCAAGTAGGAAACTCCTATTGGTTTAACCATTAGAGGGCCACATGTACATGTAATTCCGTGCAACCATAGTTGTTCTGATGAAATGACAGGAAACGACTATTTTCGTGAGATTTCAAAGGGTTGGTGAGACAGGCTTCCTCGAGTGACTCGCAAGCACTAGCTGCCGCAACTCTTGAAACAAATGCTCTTAATTCGAAATTTCAAAGTGTTAAGATATATGAAGAAAATGTCTTGAAACTAAGTTGTAATGAATGATCAACAATGGCTGTACGATATGGATTGTCAACTCCAATGTGAACAACTAGACATGACAGCCTAGTTAACGAAGAAAAGTTAACAAAGTCAAATGAGTTTGCTTTTACGCATACTTCATTCTAAATTTTTTCCCCTCAAATTATGAGAATCTCTATAGATAAGTTACATCAATTGAAAGAGAGTGAGTGTTGAACCAAACTTGAAAGTAAATGTAGATGTTTTATTATTACATAAGTTATTTCTTTTTTAAAATTTTTAATCCTTAACGTATATGAAATGTCTCTGTAGAAAGTTGTACTGATAAGTTGAATGTTATCAAAACAGTTATGTATGTAGAATAATATTTTTAAAAAAAATCTAGAAGACGTTTCAATTCTCATGTTTTTCCATTCCATTCCATTCATTTGCTTCGTCAAATAATTCACGGTAGGAAGTAATAACAATAATGAGTAGGCAACTAATCAAGAAGACTAGGAGCAGCGGCCCTAGGGAGGACATCTTTACACGTAGTTTTCTAGACGCAATAGCGCAAATTGGTTAGTAAACTCCAAGTAAACGGTTTTTAAGTGGGGATTGTTGGAAAACGAAAATAAAAAGAAAAAGAGGTATTGTGGCCCTTAATGAGTAATTTTTACATACAATGGAGTCACTGCTTACGTTGGCTTGACTCAAGTTGCTTAGAAAAGGATTCCACGATTTAAAGCAAAAGGTCTTGAGTGTTTTGTGGACAGGTATCTTATCTGAAAAGGTTCTAGAGAAAGGCCTTGTAACGAGAGTTCCTGCCTTGCAAGAAAACTGATTCATCTACCCAAATGAGACCCTTCCGTACCATCTGTGGGCTCCATTCAAATTTCCATAGCAGCTCTAGGCCTTGTTGTGAAAGTCCAACATAAGATATGATTTAGGCAACTATTTCCGGGTCAGGCACTTTACAGTAACTCCATCGTGAATTTAGACGTCTTGGAGCTGTAAGCTAGTATTTTGTTAAGCCCAAAACCTATATTCTCTTGGGATAGTTGGATCTCTTTAACCGATAATTTGCAAAGGTAGAGCACAATTATTTAGTTGCCACAAACAAGAGCAAAGAAAATTTATATTTCTACTCTTTCAATTGGTACAGCATGGAATATTGAGTGACTGAAGCTAGCACCGAAGGAGATGATGCACTAGCTGGTTGCATATCCTGATAAAAAATGGCTAATTTCTAGAGGGGCAGTAGACCTAACTCCTTTGGAACCTGATGTATGTACGCTTTCATATATAGAATATAAAGGTCAATTTTTCAATTGCAACTTACCTTTTTTTTCAACATTCTTATGTAAGTTTTGGTTGCTTTTTCGATCAACTTTTGCTTGCTTGTGTGACTAATGCAAGATTTATTAAGGAAAGACGAAGCTAATTCTGTCTTATGAAAGCCAAGGTATACAGGAAACAATTCGAATTGCATGTCATTGATATCCCACTCTCAACAGTTTCCAGTTATTAGGCCATAAAAGACTACCTTCCTCCCATTAAAACTCTTATTTAAGATCGGAAATGCATTTACTGCAGCTGTGATGGCAGTGTCAATCTCCTTACTGCATTTCATCACAACATTATAGACAACTGAGAGGTATACTAGTTAATATACATAACTGTAAACATGTACTTACGGATACTGTTTCCAAGGTCACAGGTATGACTCGGCCATGTTCCAGATATGGACACTCTGGTCTTCGCTCACAAAACTAGAGACAGCCTCTTCAATCCCGTGGTTTGTAATGCTGCGGCTGTAGTTGTTGCGGGTCTTGCAGTTGGATTGTACGACTTCTGTAGTTGGTATAAGATTACACTGTCGGACTCTCAGTAGAGTTTCCAGCAGCAGCACCAACGAAGCCATGCCCTTGAACAGAAACTACCAACATAAGTTAACAAGAGCACTAGAGTATCCTGCTCTATATAAGCAAGCAGTGGTTAAACTACCCTTTTGAATTTTCGATAAACTTGCACGCAAAGTATGCTACTTGTTCTTATCTCTTTCTTTTCTTTGCTCCGGACATGTGTTTGAGTAATATATTGTATGCGGTTGAACGTTCATGGACTTGGTTGTTTAGTTCTAAACTCGTGGTATCTGAGAAAATAATATTTGTCAGACCAATGCGCATTTCGTGGTAGAGTTACTGTATATATCACGGATCCCCTCCATGCAAATTAACAAGCTTGGTACAAGAAATAATTCAAACCATGAAAGTTTTGATGGAGAATGATTCAAAGTAATTAATTGACTGCAGTAAAATTATTTTTTTGATTGAGATTGCTGAACGTTGTTTATGTTCCTAATTTTTTGGTTCCTTGGTTTTCTCTATTCTGATTTGGTTGTTGTACGTAGATTAGTGGCAGAATTTTTTTCCTTTCTATGTGTCAAGTCTATTAGTTTGTTAGGCCTATATAAACACACGTTAAGTGTTTGATTCATTGCGTCAATAAGACTAGCAATTGAGTCTTAAACCATCTGTCTTTCAACTTTAAGTTTTATGTTTTCTATTTTGTTCTTTGGTTTCAAACCAACATTGTGGCAGAGCAAGGTTCTTTTGGAACTGGGCGCATAACTCATGGCAACCAATGGCAGTGGTGTGACAGTGTTTCATCCTTCAATTCCAGTCTTTAAGAGAGAATGCTATGAATTCTGGAGCATGAAAATGAAGTCTTTGTTCAAGTCTTAGGATCTTTGGGACTTGGTTGAGAACGGTATCCCGAAACAAATTAATAAGCAAGGTTGAAAGAGAACAAGAAAAAGGATTTCAAGGCATTATTCTTCATTAACAAGCAGTCCATGAATCAGTTTTCTCAAAAGTTGCAGCAACAACTACAGCCAAAGAAGCATAGGGAACTTTGCTGACGAAATTCCAAGGCTCTTCGAAGGTAATCATTGTAAAACTTCAATCTCTTCGTCATGATTTTGAAACCTTGCAGATGAAAAATGAAGAATCGGTGCAAGATTTTGTCTAGACTTGCTGCAATCACTACAAGAAAAGTAGAAATTAGAGATGGAAAATTACCGATAGAAACAAAACCGTTTAAATTACCGACGAAAAATCAATTTTTGTCTTCATTCCTATTTCATTTAACTCAAAAATCACCTAAAAGCTCCTCCTCAATATTTCCTCTTCATTCCTATTTCATTTCAGCTTAAAAATCACAAACAAATAAAAAATCTATCGTTTTTAATAATCATCCAAAAACCAGAACACTTATGCATTTCATCAAATTTTCTGCACTTCTTCACTTTCAATTTTTTTCTGCATTTCTAACTTTTGTATTTTCTTCATTTAGTCCTCTAACTATCACGTTAATCGTTCTTTCATTTTTAATCATCTCTAAAAACACTCTAAAACTTATGTCTATATATATATATATATATATATGAACCATAAAAACATCAACATAGCATAGTATTACATATTCATGTTTCCAAATTTTTCTGCTCTCATCACATACACATTTTTATTGATCTTTTCACTCCAAAAAATAGTTTAACACTATCCCATAACATTTCAGTCATCAAATCCAATGAAAATCACCATGTACGGCATACTAAATCTCCTCCCTCATTTTCTAGAAAATAAGAATATCACTGTTCTTAACCATTTAGTAGTGAACTAACGATGCATGTTTCATTTCATACAAAAATACATAGTCATAACAAGCATAATTGTTTGAAGCTCCAATATCTGCAAAATTACGTAACCCTAATCCCTCATGCACCCACGTACATCAACTTGAAAGTTGATAGGGAGGTTCGGTTTTTCTTGGGATAGAAGGAAGAAATATCAAAGTAGAAATGATGACAAATAGAGAAAAACAATATTTAACTTTGGTGAATATTTGATGAAAAACTCTGTGTTGGAGGAACTCTAGAGAAAGAAGTTTTGAGAAAGATAAAGACAAGTACAATAGCTTGCTTTTCAAGGGTAATAAAAATCTTAACTTTATAGCTTGGACACCTGTCCATTTCTTATCCACTTATCTACTTCCCTTCATTAAGACTTACTTAAGTATAATTTATACTTAAGTTTAAAACTCAATAATACCACTGCAATCACAAGTTATAACCCATTAAATCATTTTCAGATTTTTCCATAATCACAGCATTTCGAGTCAACTTTGCATGTTCTTTTAGACCCCGATACTGAAGTTATTTTGTAACACTTTCTTCTAGAAGCATATTCCCCTATGTCTTATGTCTCCATTGACACCAAAATCATTCAATTTGGTTCAGTAATTTGGAAGATATACTTCAAACATTTTTGGATTGCTCTCATCTAAAACAATATACTATACACAACTTCCATCCAAAAATTGAACATCACAGGGACTAAATCACAATTAGATTTAATCTATAGTTTACTCCAAACCAAAAATTATCTCATTTGGATGCCTATAGAAAAAGTTATGGTCGAAAGAAGCAAGACAGTTCAGCTTGCATGAGAGTAAACTATTTAGAAGCATTATAGCATGATGTGACAATTTAACATCACCATTTGCCATTAACTCACGGGCGTGAGAGTGAAAACTAAAGCCTGTGCATGAGTCACGCCTGTGAGAAAAATTCACGGGTGTGAGAGAGTGTTATGGCTGTGAGAAAAATTCATGGGGGTGAGAGATAAAAACAAAAAACATTGTGAATACTCACTGTCAGACCCATCCCATTTTTTCCACTCAAACTCTCTCAATTGTTCTCAAATTGTTATTAATTTTGGTGGAGGGGTAAAGCAATGTCTTACGAGTTGGATGTCTAGAGACTAAGATATGGCAAAAATACAGATGCATGTTCAGCACACTTCAACATCATTTTCATTTTAATTCATCTCTTGTACTTACTCTATTCATGCTACCTTATTTCCTCCATATTTCCTTCCCAGTTTCTTTCATTTTCAGACTTTACAATTCTTCCCAACAAATCTTTTCAGCATTTCATACTCCAAATCACTCTCTAAACAAATCATAATCAATTTTAATCAAACAAACGCCAAAAATCTGAAACTCATATTCTTCCTCTCTCCACTGTAAATCTTCAAATTCTCATATTTTCATCCAATGCTTATTCTTTCATTTTTATCTATTCTTTAACTTCATTTAACTCCTTTTTTCAGTTCAAAATCAATCAACTACAAGTTCATAAAATAATAACTATCAAAATTGAAACTTCAAGCTCTCTCTCTACTATGTTTTCCTTTTCCAAAACATTTCATTTCATCACAAACTTATCATTTCTTCAACTCTAGTTCACGACCTCATCAACATCTTCATATAAAATCATTAAACTCATTTCAGACCATGTAAAACCATCTCTAAAAACACTTCATAATTACATGTATGAACAGTATGTCAACTTTTACCCAGAACAGAGTATATGCATTTCTTCATCAACTTATGTAAACTTCCACATATTCAAACCAGAACAGATTATCTATATATATAGATCCATCCACAAACATTTTACAACTCCTCTCGGGTGTAAAAAACCAAAAATCAATTAAAGAAAACTCGTCGGATATTCACCAGTTATCAACCTTCAAAATCGTGATCGTGCATGAATCAATTCAAGAAAACTCATTGGATATTCACCAATTATCAACCTTCAAAGTCACGATCATGCACATTTTTGTCCTTGAACCTCCAAAGTCGCTATCGTGCATGACATTCACTCTTAAAAAAATCCAATGTCACATACCCAACTTCTAACTTCCATATCTTTTGATCGAGAACTCCAAAAATTGCAAACTTTATATCAATGGAAAGCTAGAAGAAAGATCTACAACTTTCAAGAAGACAATTTTATCAAAACAGTCTAGATTAATATAGTTTAATCCAGAAAGTTTCACAGTAGTGCTAACCTTTCTAACTTCTCTTCTTCATTCCACTTACGTAAATTTTTATCATTCACTATCCAAAATCCATTTAATACAACTATAGACCATTCTAATTTCTCAATCCACCGTCTCAAATTATTTTATCACTGTAACCACAATTTTTCACATATCCCATTACAATTTAATTTTACCCGTAATATCAATGAGTGCATGTACAATTATTTTCAAGTATACAAAAATTCAAATTCAAAAGCATGTATGCTAACATTATGCTGAGCAAAAAATGCAAAATTTTCTAACTCTCACATTGCTATTTTCTCCATTATTGAAATCTAAGTTCCAACCCTTAATATAGGGGCGGCATGTTACAGTGGGTGCAACTGAAAATCCTTACATGCAAATGGTTTATGATGCAGCCAGTTATACCTTTCAAGAAAATATAGAAAATCTTGAAGAAGAACCAAACCCACATGCAAAACAATTTTTTGACTTACTACACTCAGCTAACCAAGAATTATGGCCAAATTGTGAGACAATGATTCAATTATCTTCAATTACTCGAATATTGAACATAAACTCTGAAGGGAATATTTTTTATCATAGTTTTGATAAAATTCTTTGATGGTATAATGAATCATTGCCTCCTAATCATACAATGGTTGATAATTTTTACAATATGAAGAAACTTATTAGGGGTCTTGGTTTGCATGTTGAAAAGATTGATTGTTGCAAATTGGGATATATGTTATATTGGGGAGATGATGTGGAATTACAAGAGTGCAAATTTTGTGGTCAATCTAGGTTTAATCCTAGAAAGCGTTCCATGAAACAGAAATTAGTACCCTGGAAGCAAATTCCAACTTTTGGTCAATCCGACTAACAATATTCATCATGGTCAATCATAATTTTGTGTGAATGGTTAAAAAGTCTAAAGTTTCCCGATAGTTATGTTTCAAACTTGGCAAGTGACAGCACGTGTCGAGTGCACTGCAAAATTTACCTGACTCTGCAAACTAAAATTTGTAGTTGTGGTAACTCGAGATCGAATCTACAGGGAATGTCCGGTTAATTTTCGTAATGAAATTAATTAATGCAAGTAACGTATATGGGGGTTTTTGGATTTTAAACAGTTTAGTAAAAGTAAAATTAAACTATCGAAAACAAATTAAAACAAATAATCAAAAATGAGAAAAGTGTCGAGTATGAGAAAGGTCCAGTTCTAGGGTCAATCTCGACCTAAGCACAATCAAGCATATTTCTTCATTCTAAAGTCTTTACAATTCTTTTCGGGCTATTGATCTGAGACTAATAAAATGCTCTCTCGATTTTTTCTTAGGTTGTATTTAACCAAGATACGATCATTGATTAAATCTAACTGCCGAATAACGTATGATACAATCTCTAGATTCAATTTGGCAATCGCATTATGAATAGGAAAACAATCAATATAGGAAGTAACCACACACGTTCGGGTTATCTAACCTAAGTTATATTGTTTCTAACGATTAACGATCGAAAGATGCTACTCACAAATATTAAAAGTAACGATTACGGATTACAATTAATATTTTAGCAATAGGTTCGAAATAAAACGACCAAAATAATATATCAAGATCATTAATTCCAAAACTATCAAAATCAATACCAACAACACAACAATCCGAAAATAAATCACAACTTTAAAGTGAAAGAAATAGCTTAACCGTGACTTGTCGTCGATATTCCTGTTGAACAGGTGTCAAAAAGTTAGTCGGCTATCTTCATGTCAATTTTCATAAACCAACCACAAATCCTATCATTCATTAGCTTCGAAAATCACAAACTACTATTCTCTTTACTATTCACGATGGGATAAATAAACTGTCCAACGTGTTTTGCACGAGCCTCAAAGCTCCTTGCACCGACCCTATAGCTTTTGTCCTCTACCTTAATGTTTCAGCTCACTGTCTGTGCCAACCTTCCAACTTGAAAACCCTCTCCTATGTGTTGTGTTTTGCACCGGCACTGGAGATGTTTTGAAAAATTAATATAGCTATCCTCTTTAAATCTTCAGCTCCACAGCTTTGCTTTTTGCGCCACCTGTTGCTTGGTTCTTTGATTCCTTCTTGTTGTCTACGTTGGCACTGTACTTGAGACAAGACAAATAAAAAAATGTTCAGCAATCAAACCTTTCCTACCTTCCACGTGTCTTTTGCACCGAACCCTCTAGCTACATAGTCACAAGACAATAAATTTATCAAAGTTTTTCCACCAGCACCGACACTGCACACTTTCTGTAGCTAAAAAAATTGTTGGCACCATTAAAAACCTCGCTACTCTCCTCTCATACGCCGACCTCTGTTCATTCTCTCTTGAACTTTTTAATTTAAAACCTCACTAAAACCCTTTTGCTCTATACCAGCGCCGACCCTCCACTCTCATCTCATGTTCCTATCTCACAATCAACCCCATGTGTCAACCCTCCTATAGCTAACATGTGATCATTTAAAACCTATTCATTTTAAAACCCCCGTCCAACGTTCTCCGTGACCCTACAATTAAAACGTCATTGCTCCAATTAAAATCCTTCCCATGTTAACGCACGCACAATCACAAAGCTGCGCGTTAACTGTTTTAATTATTTTATTCTATTTTTAATTTTTTTAACCGAGGCTTTATCTAAATAAATAATTGTGTTTCAATTTTGCTTTAGAAAATTTTGCCTTTTTGGTCTAAAAAATATATCAATAAATCCAACCTAGCAATCAACATAAATTGAACACAAATTGAGCATTTTATCTTGAAAATAAGATTGAAATCACATGTAAATGTATAGGAAAATATAAGAAAATTCAATCCTATCAGCAAGGTATATGGACATGAGGAAGTACAAATTATTTAGGATGAAAAGTCATGACTGTTATTTGTTTATGCAAAGGCTAATTCCAATTGCATTTCGGGAGTTACTATCGAATAAGGTTTAAGAAGTTATAATAAAATTAAGTTTGTTTTTCAAAAGCTTAACATCATCTGAAATCAAGTTAGCTGAAATAGAAAAACTAGAAAGGAAATTCCAGTAATTTTGTGCAAATTAGAAGGGATTTTCCCTCCAAGCTTCTTTGACTGTATAGAGCATCTACCTATGCATTTAGCACATGAAGATAAACTTGCCAGTCCAATTCAATATCGATGAATGCATCTGTTTGAGAGGTAATTCAACAAAAATGATTGTAATTGAAGTAATAACATGCTTTAATTATAAATTGTAAAAATCCTATTTATTAATGTAGCTATTTACATAACTTGAAGAAAAATGTCAAAAACAAGGCTAGAGTTGAAGGTTCGATATGTAATGCTTATTTAGTGGAAGAAGTTAGCATATTTTGTTCACATTATTTTAGCATATTTTGTTCACATTATTTTGAGCCGCATGTTCATATAAGAGAAAGAAAAGTTTTTCGTAATGACAATGGGGGAGGAACGAGTGATGCTGATGGTAACTTATCCATGTTCACAAATCCTGGATGAACATATGAAAGTTCAACAAGAAGAATGTTCACAAAGGAAGAAATTGAGGCTGCTCATAGTTACATTTTATTGAACTTCCAAGTATGGGAGAGACAAGCACATACACGTTATCGAGACTTTGTTGGTGCGATACACAAGACTGGTGTACAACCACCTTATATCTGAAGAAATATGGAGTCGTTAGCAGCAGTATTGGACATCACCTGAGGTAATGTCTATTTCAAAGTGTAATTCCACCAACAGACGTGGAGGACCGGAGGAGAGAGTCTTCCTGCACATACGGGAGGATTTATTACCCACCACGAGTATGCAGAAAGACCTGTAAGTATCTACACTTTACATTTATATTCTGATTTTTCTTACTTTTGTGTATTTCAATTTAATTTGATGTGTAAATTTTGGAATGAAAATATGTGTATTATGGAGAATGATAATGTTATAAATGTTTGGTGTCATATATGGTTGTGTTATTGAGTTACTTTCTTGTTCAACAGGAGGTAAATATCATAAAAATAGAGAAAATTCTGCCGAAATTTTTATAAATTGTAGTTAACTTATAACATTTTATTTTGATGCAGGAAAAGTCTATGGGCACGAAGCATGCACCCCATTAGCTCTTTTTTGCACACTCACACTAACAAACATGACGATGTGATCTTCGTCAACACTCGATGTAGAGAACTAAATGTATGTGAATTTTATGTTTTAATATTAATGCTTATTAATTATCACTTACTAACATAAACGTTGCCTTTTGATAGGATCAAATACAAAAAAAAACATTCAACGACAGTCTCAATAGTCTGAAGATGTTGAAGAGAGTCAAACCTATCTTCATGCAATGAGTGGTAGGGACCGTCGTGGAAGAATATTCGGCTTAGATTCATTTGCAAACACATGTTATTCGCAATCCTCCACATCCAGTACAGCAACATCTAGTAAGCGGTCCACACCCAATTAAGTCCATGACCTTTAAAGCACAGTACAAACATTGGCAACTCAATTACAACATTCAATAGAGTAAATAGCTTAGCTCCGTAATGAGGTGGATGAGTTGAAGGGGAAGGGCAACACCTCATCACAATAGTAAGAACATCCGTGGTCACCAAATGAATAGCGTACTTGTAGTCATTTCGTATGAATTAAATACTTATTATGTATAAAATAATTTTTATTATTATCAATTAAGATAATTTTTACTTTATATCATTAATCAACTTTTTATTTAAACAAAATTAAATGTAGAAACAAATCAAAATTTTATCAATAGATAACTGATAACTGTATAAATTATGCATCAATCATAAGATTATCAAATAAAATTAAATG
>JAOTAZ010086694.1:0-12054 GCA_025629785.1 Erythroxylum oxycarpum | reverse complement strand
CAAGTTGAAGGGTATGATATGATTTACATAATTGCCAAATAATGAATGACATATCGTATGCAATTATTCATTGATATATTGATTAAATATTTAATCGATCTTATGATAATTTAATATTAGTTTAATATTTTAAATCTTTAATCGTTTGTTTTTAATAAGGTTAAAAGAATAATAGATTTTTTTGATTAATTGAAAATAAGAATGTTTAGTAAATTATACATTATAAAATTATTAAATAGTTTATTTAAATTACGTAATCACTTAATTACTACTTAAGAATTATAATTATCTATTTTGATTCGAGTCAATTGTAACGGGAGTGCCAGGTTCGATGAACTCACACCAACCAGCTAGAACCATCTTCGAAGGTTTCAACCTCTAAAAAATAAAAATTAATTAAATTAAATTAAAATCATTGTATAAAAAATATTTAATTAATTTATATACAATATATCAACTCTAGCGACCACTTATGCGTCGACGCCAGAGGTACTGACACCTTCAGGCCAAAGATTGCCGAGGCCAGCTTCCAAGTAGGCGAAGTCGTCGACGGCGTGGACGCCAACATTGTTAATATCGCCGATGTTTATCAGCCCCCATAGGGACGCTAGTGAAGAGGGTTTTGATAAACAAGAAGGACTAAACTCAACCCGCAAGATCCTTGGCTCACGGCAAAACGCTTACTACGCTGCGTTTCACAACCTCAACTCTGGTGTTGGATTCAAATGTAAAGTATTCTAATGAATTTTCCTAACCTTAGCTTCTCAGATGAATGGACTTCCAACATTTTATGTTGTGTTTCGCAGAAGAGGAACTTCCCAAACTGTTTATCTGTCAGGTAAATCTACCATGCCTGTATTTGACAGCTTTGAAGCCAGTTATACGACCCGGACCAACCGGCCATGCTCGATTTGGATTCCGTCTGGATCAACCAGACATGGTTGAATTATGATGTTATAATCTATATTGTTGATTTAACAGGAATTGCGGACATAATTTAAGATTAAAAACCTCATCAGGAACGTGTATGTTCACAATAGGCAAAGCATAATCAGTACTGTTATTAGCAGGTAAGCTTAATGGTAAAGACTGAGTCATGAGGGCGTCTATGTTGAAGTTCACGCAGCGGAGGAGGAGGAGGAAGAAGTAGTGCGGGTGTTGGAGGAAGAAGAAGAAAATCTGTCACAAACGTGTAAACTGACATCATTATTCGGAAACGAGGACTGTATCGTTCCAGCCTTCTAGCACAACGCTACTGAGATAGATTCTGTTATTACAAAAACTGGAAACATGAATATAAAAGTTTCAGAAAAAAGAGCAAGACAACCTTCTAAGAAACCATAGTCATTATCGTTCGTTCCTATGCGATCCTAGGCTTTATCATGGCATGTAAGGGATGAAGCTTGCGAGTTACTAGTCCGTAACTATCAACATTTGCTTCTTCACCATCTTTCAGTCTCCACTCAAATTCTTGCACTAACCTGCCAATTGATGTGCAAGCAATCAACATTGCCTGAAGAGCTCCTGCACATGTTCTCTTTCCAGCCCCAAAAGCCATCGTCTTGTGCAGGTCCAAAGGATCATAGTTTCCATCAAGAAATCTCTCAGGGCTCCACTCTTCAGGATTCTTCCACCTTTTCTTATCCATGTTGCATCCATATATATTAACAGCAATCTGCGTTAGTGAATATCGGACAAAATTAGTCAGTGATTGTCCATCCTAATAAACCAGTAAACTTCTCAAGACAAACTAACCAACCTGACTTCCGGCAGGAACATAGTAGCCCCCTAATTCAACGTCTTGTTGCACGTATCGCAAGGCTATAACCGGAGTGGGACTGTACTTCCGCATAGTTTCATGAAAGACAGCATTCAAGTATGGAAGTTGAGATAGATGCTCCTCCTTAATCTTTTCACATCCACAAACATGTACCAATTCCTGGTAGAGCTTATCCTGATGCGTAAAGAGGCAGTTGATTAGAAACATGTATGAACACACCTTGAAACATCAAGAACAAAGAAGTGATAAAATTCAGACAACCTGACAGGCAGGGCTATTTGCGAGCTCATACATTGCCCATTCTGTAGTAACCATAGTTGTATCAGAATTCTCAATGATCGGCTCCCAAAGCAACGTAGTAATTTGATTCTCAGTAAGTGTTTTGCCTTCGGATAATAGGAAATCAATATAACAATTCACTTCCTGTTTCAAACGTGATCGAAGTTAGAGAAGTGTATACAGAATTCTGCACTTGAAGACAGAAGAAACACACCCACCTGTCCTGAAGCAATGCGTTGCTTTTGCTTCTTGATAAGAGCATTCATCACTGCTTGCCTGCGTACCTGCATTCGTTCGATCCTTTTTTCCAATCTCTTATTAGGAATCCAACTCAGATATGGAAAGAAATCTCTCCAATCCACATCGATGGAACCCTCCATCGGATCAAGCACTAGAATTTGAAAAATGTCGTTCCTGGACAAAGTGGTCCTGAGTTCATCAACATAAACAGACTCCACATCCTCTCCCATTGTCTGCAAAAAAGTGTGGACTTGACATTTCAACACTTAATTGAAACCTTTAGCAGTGAAGCATCAGGAACAAGTAAAAGAAAAAGACCAACTCACCTCTTTCATTGCTAGTCCAAAAAGCTGAAATTCAAATATTTCCCTGAAATTCACATCTTGTTCAGGATAATTCTTGACATGATCATGCAATTGGCTTGATATACTCTCTATCATCACATCCCTGTGTCCCCGATGTCGTTTCTGGAGATGGAATGTTATGATTTGATCATATAAACTGTATTCTTAACAGGATCTAAAAAGCAAGTCCCGGTAACTAACCTGGGCCTTTGGTCCCAACATGTTATTGAGTATAAATCGTTTCACCGTCTTATGGAACTCATCATAATCACTTGTTGCAACCATAGATTTGTTCTGGGTAAGAACAGTCAATGCTTTGGATAGTTTTCTTGTTGAGATGGAAGAAAACCGATCCACCATGGCCTGTAATAACCATGATCATTAAACCTCAGAGAGATGTCTCGCGTGACCTAAAACTTTCTCAAAGTCAAGAAATTCTTACAACTCGAAAGTGCAGTCCAATCTCGAGCAGACTGTTTGTCTTTAAACAAAAGTCTAAGGCCCAGTTCCCTTGATTGGCCCAAATTAAACGGCCTCTACTTGTTGCTAGTTATGTTGGTTAGACACAAAGAAGCAGGGAAAAAACAATCACCAGGACAGTCCACAGTACTTTACTTTTATTCTTTTTCTATAAATATCTTTCCCTGTCCTAAACGACAACCACCAAATCTAAGTCCTGATATGACCCCAATATCTGAAGTTTTGTTCTTGCCACTTAAGTACTTAACATCACCGAATATGATTATAAAACATAGTATACAAATAGTAAAGTGAGCACCTTTGAGGCTTTACAATGGATATGCAAATGAAGTTAAATCGACCACCTCTTTAGTAATATCGATTGAATTGAGAACAATGACGGTGGAAGCTCCAGTTCTGATCGAGTAGATTGGCCCATACGTTTCAGTCCATCTCTTAAATGTCCTATGGGGTTTCTTCTGTAAGTTAGAGTAAGTTCCTGATCACCGGCAAACTTGGTACAATTGCATGAGAATACCGTCAGGTTGATAATTGCTCTAACCGATGAGGATCTGAGTTAATAGAGTAACCCCAACAAAGGAAACAGACAAAAAAATCACATGCGCCTGGTACGGGACGAAGCTTGGTATGTGCTTGATTTATGTTGTATTTCGCAGAAGAGGAACTTCCCAAACTGTTTATCTGTCAGGTAAATGTATTCCATGCCTGTATTTGGCAGCTTTGAAGCCAGTTATATGACCCGGACCAAATTGTGATGTTATAATTCTTGATTTTATGATTTCGTACAGCTAATTTGTAGAAGATAGATATTGTGAAGAATGAATTAAGAGCTTCATGTATTCTCTTTGTATTTATAAATTTGCTACATTGGCTGTCAACAACTGTTAACAGACTTAACTGAAAAAACTAACTTCTAACTGTCAATGACTTGAATCTCTAGACTTCTAAGACTCCAACATACTCCTCCTGTCTTAGGAATCTTGAGATACACCAAGAAATATGGCATTAAATCCAAATCTGTCATGTCAAACAACTCCTTCAACTTGAGTTTAACACTTTCAATCTCCTTAGCATTGTTTCCAGTCAGCAGCAAATCATCAACGTAGACAGACATGTAAATAATTCTGTCACCTAGCTTCCTCACGTAGAGAGTCAATTCATTCTCACTTCTGTTGAACCCAATCTGTTGTAGGTAAGCATCGAGCTTATCATACCAAGCTCTTGGAGCTTGTTTCAACCCATACAATGCTTTCCTTAATCTGTACACCTTCTCATCCTTTCCCTCTACAATAAATCCCTCATGCTCCTCTACATAAATTTCCTTCTTCAGCTCTCCATTCAGGAATGCTGACTTGACATCTAGCTGATACACAAGCTAACCTCTTTCAGCTGAAATGTTCAAGATGAGACGAATTATTTCCAGCCTAGCTACTGGTGCAAAGGTGTTTGAGTAGTCCACTCCATTCACTTGAGAGTACCCCTTGACAACTAATCTTGCCTTAAATTTGTTCAAAGTACCATCCAGATTTACCTTTGTTTTGTAAACACACTTCACACCAATGATTTTTCTGTTAGCTGGTTTCTCCACTAGCTCCCAAGTCTTATTGTTTTCTATCATTTTGATTTCCTCCACCATTGCAGCTAGCCACTCCTTGCTTTCTTTTGCTTCTTTGACGCTAATTGGTTCGCAAAGGGTTAGATTGCAAGTTTGGTAAATATCAGTAAGAAGTCTTGTACCTCTTTTTGGAATATGATCCACCTGATCTTCCAGGTCACTATCAGCATGGATTTCTGGTTTTGGCTCCTCTTCACTTTCATGATCTCCATCTATTTGTGGTCTGGCATCATCTTCAGACTCCTCTTCTGAAGTAATCTCTAGCAACTTGACTCCTTGCATCAGCATCTTGTCTACCCTTTCATTATCTTCTTCCAATTTTGACCAATCTCAAACCTCATCTTCTAGGAAAGTCACATCCCTGCTGGTCTTGACTTCCTTCTTGTTGGGAATCAAGATTCTATATCCTTTAGTGACTTCGAAGTAACCAATGAAAGCCCCGGTTGTAGTCTTGGAGTCCAGCTTATTCCTCTTCTGTTATGGCACATAGGTGAAACAAGAAGAGCCAAAGATCTTCAAGTTTTTCGTTTCCTCAGATGCCAAGCTTCATATGTTGTCTTCTTCTCCAAAGCTTTAGTTGGAAGTCTATTGAGGAGGAACACTGATGTAGCTGCAGCCTCAACCCAAAGAAACTTAGGTAGAGACTTTTCTTGAAGCAAGCATCTAACCATCTCCATGATGGTTCTGTTCTTTCTTTCACTCACCCCATTCTGTTGGGGTGAGTAAGGCACTGTCAACTGATGTACAATACCATTTTCTTGACAAATCTTGTCCATTTTCTAATTACAAAACTCAGATCCATTATCACTTCTGAACTTCTTTATCCTCTTCCCACTTTGATTTTCTGCCATAAGCTTGAACCTCTGAAAAACTTCTAGTACCTCTGCTTTGAATTTGAGGAAATAAATCTAGCAGTATCTTGACTTATCATCAATGAAGGTGACAAATAATCTGCTTCCATTCAGAGATTCAACAAGTAAAGGTCCACACACATCAGTATGGACCAATTCAAGTAACTCGGATGCTCTCCAATTGTTGTCCTTGAATGGTTCTCTTGCCTTCTTTCCTTGTATGCATGTAGTGCACACCTGTTGAGTTTCTTCAAGGATTGGCACTCCTCGAACTAGATCTGTCTCACACAGCTTTATCAGGCCCTTCCAGTAAGGATGACAAGCCTCTTGTGCCAGAGACTTGTCACCTTAACACTTGCATTGAGTGCTAACTGATGTTGATTAAGTAGATTCAACACATAACTTTTGTCCTTGGCTTTAATCTTGAACAGAAGTCTTCCATCCGAAGTTGTAATTGTGCAGAAACTACCTTAGAAGAGGACTGAGTATCCTTTTTCAATCAATTAGGAAACACTAAGGAGGCTTTGCTTAAGATCTGGAACATAGAGTACATCTTCAAGTGTCTTTGGACCCTTCATACTTTCAATCACGACAGCTCCTCTTCCCTCAACAGAAATCAATTGTCCATTGCTAATCTTCACTCTACAAGTGTACTTGTTGTCTAAGTTCTTGAAGATGCTCAGATTGCTTGTCATGTAATTTGATCAGCCACTATCCACAATCCAACTATCTGCTGAAATCATGGTGCTGTGACAGGAAGCTACAAACAACTATTCATCTTCTTTCTTGGCAGCAATGTGGTCTTCTCCTGGATTTTGTTCTTGTTCCTTGCTTCTTCAAAACTTGTCTATATGTCCGAGCTTCTTGCATTTCCTGCACTTAACATCGGGTCTTCTCCAACATTTATAATGGGTATGATTTGTCTTACCACAATGCTTGCAGGGATCTCTTTGGGACTGAGATGAAGTTGCTGAACTTTCTTGCTTTTCTTGTTTCTTGCTTTCTGAACCACCTTTGGCCCAGCTTTTCTTCTTTCCTCCTCCATTGTTTTTCTGACTTGCCCTGAGTGCTCCTTCGGTGACTTCAGCATTCCTTAGTGCTCTCCTTTGCTCTTGGACTTGCAAAAAACTCATCAACTCTGACAACTTCAGATCTACCATATCTCTAGTGTTTTCCAACGAGATGATAGTTGCTTCAAATTTCTCTAGAAGGGAAATCAGCATCTTCTGTACAATTTTTTCATCTTCAAATCGACTTCTAAGAAGTCTGATCTTGTTTGCAAGATCTTGCAATTTTCCAACATATGTTTTGACAGATTCATGATCTTCTATCATTTGGAGCTCATCAAACTCCCTCATCAGGTTAATTATCTTCATGTTCTTCACTCTCTCATCTCCTTCATACTCAGCCTTCAAGGAATCCCATATCTCTTTGGCAGATTTTAAATGCATGATTCTTGTGAATAACGAAGGACTTACTGCTAAATAGAGGCAAGACTTGGCCCCTGGCTTTTCTAGTAAGTCTTTCCCACTGATACTTCATCTGATTTACTGTTGCATTGTCTGCTAACGGATCGACTTGATAATCTTCTTTAATTGGCTCCCACAGGACCAGTCCTTCCAGGTATGATTGCATCTTTACTGCTCAAATCTAGTACGACTCTCCATCAAATAATGGTGCTTGCATGCTTGGAAATCCTTCCATCATGATGTCTGTACTCCTTCGAGTCTGCAACAACTTCCTTGTTTGAAGAAAACTTCCAAAAACCTCTCCACATACCCCTTAAGATCCTTCAATAAATGCTCTAATACTACTCTTGATTTTATGATTTCGTATAGCTAATTTGTAGAAGACAGATATTGAGAAGAATGAATTAAGAGCTTCATTTATTCTCTTTGTATTTATACATTTGCTACATTGGCTATCAACAACTGTTAACAGACTTAACTGAAAATACTAACTATCGATAGCGTCATACTTAACTGAAAAAACTAACTTCTTTGCGTGAATCTCTAGACTTCTAAGACTCCAACAATAATCTATATTGTTGATTTAAGATTAAAAACCTCATCAGGAACGTGTAGGTTCACAATAGGCAAAGCATAATCAGTACTGTTATTAGCTGGTAAGCTTAATGGTAAAGACTGAGTCATAAGGGCGTCTATGTTGAAGTAGACGCTGCGGATGGAGGAGGAAGAATTAATGCGGGTGTTGGAGGAAGAAGAAGAAAATCTGTCACAAACTTGCAAACTGAAATCATTATTCGGAAACGAGGACTGTATCGTTCCAGCCTTCTAGCACAACACTACTGAGATAGACTCTGTTATTACAAAAACTGGAAACATGAAGATACAAGTTCCAGAGAAAAGAGCAAGACAAACTTCTAAGAAACCATAGCCATTATCGTTCGTTCCTATGCGATCCGATCCTAGGCTTTATCATGGCATGTAAGGGATGAAGCTTGCGAGTTATTAGTCCGTAAGTATCAACATTATTTGCTTCTTCACCATCTTTCAGTCTCCACTCAAATTCTTGCACTAACCTGCCAATTGATGTGCAAGTAATCAACATTGCCTGAAGAGCTCCTGCACATGTTCTCTTTCCAGCCCCAAAAGCCATCGTCTTGTGCAGGTCCAAAGGATCATAGTTTCCATCAAGAAATCTCTCAGGGCTCCACTCTTCAGGATTCTTCCACCTTTTCTTATCCATGTTGCATCCATATATATTAACAGCAATCTGCGTTAGTGAATATCGGACAAAATTAGTCAGTGATTGTCCATCCTAATAAACCAGTAAACTTCTCAAGACAAACTAACCAACCTGACTTCCGGCAGGAACATAGTAGCCCCCTAATTCAACGTCTTGTTGCACGTATCGCAAGGCTATAACCGGAGTGGGACTGTACTTCCGCATAGTTTCATGAAAGACAGCATTCAAGTATGGAAGTTGAGATAGATGCTCCTCCTTAATCTTTTCACATCCACAAACATGTACCAATTCCTGGTAGAGCTTATCCTGATGCGTAAAGAGGCAGTTGATTAGAAACATGTATGAACACACCTTGAAACATCAAGAACAAAGAAGTGATAAAATTCAGACAACCTGACAGGCAGGGCTATTTGCGAGCTCATACATTGCCCATTCTGTAGTAACCATAGTTGTATCAGAATTCTCAATGATCGGCTCCCAAAGCAACGTAGTAATTTGATTCTCAGTAAGTGTTTTGCCTTCGGATAATAGGAAATCAATATAACAATTCACTTCCTGTTTCAAATGTCATCGAAGTTAAAAGTATATACAGAATTCTGCACTTGAAGACAGAAGAAACACACCCACCTGTCCTGAAGCAATACGTTTCTTCTGCTTCTTGATAAGAGCATTCATCACTGCTTGCCTGCGTAAATGCAGTCGTTCGATCTTTTTTTCCAATCTCTTATTAGGAATCCAACTCAGATATGGAAAGAAATCTCTCCAATCCACATCGATGCCACCCTCCATCGGATCAAGCACTAGAATTTGTAAAATGTCGTTCCTGGACAAAGTGGCCCTGAGTTCATCAACATAAACAGACTCCACGACCTCTCCCATTGCCTGCAAAAAAGTGTGGACTTGACATTTCAACACTTCGAAACCTTTAGCAGTGAAGCATACTCACCTCTTTCATTGCTAATCCAAAAAGCTGAAATTCAAATATTTCCCTGAAATTCACATCTTGTTCAGGATAATTCTTGACATGCTCATGCAATTGGCTTGATATACTCTCTATCATCACATCCCTGTGTCCCCGATGTTGTTTCTGGAGATGGAATGTCATAATTTGATCATATAAACTGTATTCTTAACAGGATCTAAAAAGCAAGTGCTGGTACCTAACCTGAGCCTTTGGTCCCAACATGTTAGTGAGTATAAATCGTTTCACCTTCTTATGGAACTCATCATAATCACTTGTTGAAACCATAGTTTTGTTCTGGGTAAGAATGGCCACTGCTTTGGATAGTTTTCTTGTTGAGATGGAAGAAAACTGATCCACCATGGCCTGTAATAACCATGATCATTAAACTTCAGAGAGATGTCTCCGGTGAGCTAAAACTTTCTCAAGGTCAAGAAATTCTTACAACTCGAAAGTGCAGTCCAATCTCGAGCAGACTAACTGTCTTTAAACAAAATCCTAAGACCCAGTTCCCTAGATTGGCCCAAATTAAACCGCGTCTACTTGCTAGTTATGTTGGTTTGACACAAAGAAACAGAGGAAAAAACAATCGCCAGGACAGTCCACAGTACTTTACTTTTATTCTTTTTCTATAAATATCTTTCTCTTCATAAACGGCAACTACAAAATAATTTTTTTATAAATCTCATCTACTTATTTATATAGGTCTCGTATTTGTTTAATAAAACTTACATATAACTTATGAATACATGATTTGGACTCAAGGTGACCTCAATATTTGAAATTTTGTTCTTGCCACTTAAGTACTTGACTTCACGGAATATGATTATAAAAAATAGTATACAGATAGTAAAGTGAGCACCTTTGAAGCTTTACAATGGATATGCAAATGAAGCTAAATCGATCACCTCTTTAGCAACATCGATTGAATTGAGAACGATAACAGTGGAAGCTCCGGTTCTGATCGAGTAGATTGGCCCATACGTCTCAGCCCATCTCGTAAATGTCTTGTGGGGTTTCTTCTCTGTAAGTTGGAGTAAGTTCCCGATCACCGGCAAACCTGGTACAACTGCATGAGAATACCGTCAGGTTGACAATTGCTCTAACCGACGAGGATCTGAGTTAATAGCGTAACCCCAACAAAGGAAACAGACAAAAAAGATCACATGCACCTGGTACGGGACAAAGCTTGGTATGTGCTTGTTTTTGGTCGAAAGCTATCCTTTTGATGAAGTAGACGGAGAAGAGTAAGCCGCCAACAGCGGCGGAGGTGGCATAGGACATAGGCAGAGAAATTTGAGGGATGCTTGTAAGGAGGTCCATGTGGAGATCACAATTAAAGTACTCTGGTATTATGACTAAGGGAAGAAGGGGAGCCCTTGTGCATTTAATCTCATGAACCCGTGCAATAAATAGTGGAGCTAATGATGCCACACCAGCATTGGCTCAGTTCTAAACAAATATTAAAATATTGTGCATTTTGAGTAATAGTTTACAAATTGGATTATGGGGAAAGATACGTGTAATACATGCAAACGGCTAAAAGGCATGTTAGAGTAAGTGACAAGACCGAGTTGGGCGGTAACATAACCAATGACCCGTTTCACTATTTCAGTTCCTGAGCTGAGTCACAGAACTCGAGACTCGAGAGGTTTTAGCCCATGTCCCCGAATCTATTATGCATGTTTGGCTGACTAGCTTAGTATGGTTTAGAAGGATGCTTTGTCTTGGAGTTTGGTACTTGGATGTTTACGTGACTAAGGGCCTGGCTGATTAATTTAGCGGCCGGGGCCATGTTTTGGAAGCTGGGTCGACGACAAATCCGAAGGATTAAGGACATTGTCCGGTGTGAAGATGGTGCAGATTCCCATGGCGTTTGCTTTGGATTTTGCTTGAGAGAAAATGAATACATAAAACAGAATGAGAATAGGATAACAGAAACAGGTAATAACCGTAAGTTTCAAGTTTTAAATAATATAAAAAATTAAATCAATTTAATTTCTACCTTTTAATTTAATATAAAAGTTGAAATTATTAACCCTTTTATAATTAATTGAAGGTTATTAATTCCAAATAGAGTTGAGATGTTAAAATTCAACATTTAGAGTGCTAATTTATTAGAATTAATTTTGATTTATTTAAAATATCAAATTGAGTATAAATTTTATTTTTAAATTAATTAAAGTACAATTAATTATCAATTATGTTGCTTAATTTTAAAATGATTTTTATCTCAATGCCTTGATACGAGATAGCTAGTCAATAGAAAACTTAGTAACTGTTTGAATGGACTTTTGGGAGGTCAACAAGTACTTTTCTCTATTACAAAAGTTTTTTTTAGAAAAATAAGTGTTTAACTGTAAAATAAAAATACTTTTTTAGTATATATGACTTTTTTATAGCCAAAATATAGTTTTTTTTTTAGCCTCTCAAATAGCTTTTTCGAGTAGATTTTTCAGATCAATTAATAAGTCTATTTTTTAGTCTTTTTTATCCTTATGTTTTACATATAATTCCTACAACACCCACAAACTCATTTTCATGTTTATTTTGAGAGTTATGTAATATTATTTGGCTTTTTATATGTTTTAATATTTATTTTTATATTATTTTTGCTTATGTTATAATTCATATAAAAGATTTAGTTAGATATATTTTCATTTATGTTTTATATGGTTTAAAATTATATAATAATTAATATATTGTGCTTTGCTTATTATTTAATAGACTTTAAATAATATTTATATGCATAAATAATTTTCATTACAAAATAGTATAATTAAAATTAAAAGTGT
>JAOTAZ010086650.1:0-12059 GCA_025629785.1 Erythroxylum oxycarpum | reverse complement strand
TATATATGTACTAAAATCTCAGGTCCTAACCCTCAATATGGGGATGGGTTGTTACAAAAATGATTTTGGCCATCAAGAAATAGTAAGTTATAGCTGCGAAGATCGTGGAACTGAGTTTGAACCCTTCACTGCTCTGGGAATCTGATATGATACTAGAGGATGTGTGTTGACTGAGCCTCATTTATCAGTTACTAGTTTTTGTCTGTTACTGGCTTTTAGCACTAATGGGAGTAAATCTTGGAACCTTGTTGGAAAAGTTGGCTGGTCAAACTAGATGTGCAATTGACTCCTATATTTTCTCCATTCTCTATTTATTTTGTTTCCAAGTTATTTGAGTGGCTATTTCCACTTCCTTTTCAGTTATTGTACATTTTCAACTTCTACGTTTGTAAAGTGGTGAGCCAAAAGCTAAGGATTATTTCATTGTATAAATTCAAATAGTTTCAATGAAAAATCAAGGAGAATTATCAGACAAATCTTATATCTCTGAACTCTATTCTTTCTCTTCTGAAATTGCTTTAAAATTCAACTATCAATGCTATCAAAGCCAAGTTTGGATCGATGGGAACACGACAACAAAAAAATGCAAAGTTCTATAATGAGGTCACTGAAGTGATAGGGAAACATGAGGCCATGTTCGACCAAATACATTTGACTCTCTAAACTTTGATGACCAAAATGCAAAGTATGGAAGCCTCTGTTACCCAGGTGAAAGAGCGCTCTGACAATGAGAATCCCTTCGCTTACCATTCAACTGCCAATAATCATCATGTAGGTAACAACGACCCTCTACCAAATAACCATGCTTCCAACTACCATTCACAAGGCACATCACCATACCATAATCACACATCCAATTCACAAAATTCAAACTCTCGCCACCACATCAAACTACAATTTCCCAAATTTGACAGTGAGGGCCCTCATGTGTGGATCCATAAGGCTGAACAATACTTTGATTTCAAGGTTATTGATACAGAAGATCGAGTACAATTATCTTCCTTCCACATCAAAGGAGTGACGTTGTGGTGGCATTGATGATTTGCACGCTATCAAGGACCGGTTAGCTGGACCGAATTCGCTAAGGTTGTGTTCAAACGAATCGGGCCAATCGATTATAAGGACCCTTCAGAAGCTCTTAACCGCCTTCAACAAACATCAAATTTGACATCATATCAAATAGAGTTTGAAAACTTGTCTAATCAAGTGGATGACTTACCTTACCATTTCCTAGTTGGTTGTTTTATTGCAGGATTGAAGGATGAGATGCGATTGGAGGTTAAAATCAAATAACCACGTACATTGGCAGATGCAATAGGCGTGACAAGGTTGGTGGAGGATAAAAAGGATCTCTAGAAAAAACAACACAGCTCTACCAGGACTAACCGGGTAAATAAATCAACTTCAAATCAAAGTTTGTTGGGACCAATTCTTAAATCCATCCCTGATTCTTCTATGACTTTGCCAAAGTTCTGCCGAATTTTGAACCAAAAAGCCAAGGAAAAAAGGGAAAAAGGACTCTACTACTATTGTGATGAGAAATACACTCCGGGACACCATTGTGTGAAGCCGCAATTATTCTGCATCGATGAGTCCATTGTGATTGAAGAGGAGGAAGATGATTTCTGTACAACTAATAACATGCTTGAAATTTCACTACATGCCAATATGCCATAGCTGGGACGGATCACCCATAAACTCTCTGATTACCTGGTAGAATCAACGGCAAAGAGGTCTCCATCTTAGTAGACAGTGGCTCCACTCATAATTTTATGGATCAAAACCTTATCAAGACATGTGGGCTGCTGGTGGAGAATGATCAATCTCTACAAGTGATGGTGGCTAATCATGAGAAGGTGACATGCGAAGGAAGGTGCTTGAACGTGAATCTGGCCATCCAAGGATATTTAACTTCAGCCGATTTCTTTATGTTACATGTGGCTACTTGTCCAGTGGTGATGGGAGTCCAATGGTTGGCTACTCTGGGCCCAATAGAAACCGACTACAAGAAACTGACCATGAACATTAAAGGAGATGATCAAACTCATACATTCTAAGGAAAGCAACAAGGAGAGATGGGTCACCTACCCAAAAAGGACAACATCCTTCACATGACCACTAGTTTTCTTTTGCAGGTTAGCACCAGTTGCACGGACACAAATTCTAAAATTCATCCAGGCCTTCAATATTTGATTTCAAAATATCAACAGTGTTTGAACAGCCTAAATAGGTACCACCTAAACTTGAATTTGATCACCACATACCCTTGCAAGATGGTAGTCGTGCCATATCTGTTAGGCCTTATCAGTACCCTTTCTATCAAAAGATGGAGCTCGAGAAGATGGTGAAAGAAATGTTATCAACAGGTCTAATCTGACCTAGTTGAAGCTCATTCTCATCTCCCGTGCTTTTGGTCAAGAAATCTAATGGGAGTTGGCTTTTTGTGTGGACTACAGGGCCTTGAACGAGATAACCATAAAGGATGAATTTTCGATTCCCGTAATTGATGAGCTCCTCGATGAACTGTATAGGTCAACCTATTATACAAAATTAGATCTTTGCTCTAGTTACCACCAGATCCGGGTCAAAGATGAAGATATCTACAAGACAACGTTTCGAACCCATGAAGGCCACTACGAATTCGTGGTCATGCCTTTCGGCCTTACCAATAATCCTATAACATTTCAAGCTTTGATGAACGACATCTTTAAACCTTATTTAAGGAAGTTCATTTTAGTATTTTTTTAATGATATTTTGATATATAGTAGAGGCTGGAATGAGCATCAACATCATCTTGAGAAAGTTTTATAGATTCTTAAATCGCACAGTTTATTTATCAAGGCTAGTAAGTGTTAGTTTGGGATTACCAAAGTTGATTACTTGGGGCATGCTATTTCTCAACAAGGATTCTCTGTTGATCAAAAAAAAATGAAGCAATCAAGAATTGGCCCCAACCGACTAATCAAACTAGTGTCCGTGGATTTTTGGGCTTAGCAAGATACTACAGGAAATTCATCCGAAATTTTGGAGGTATTGTTGCTCTTTTAACTCAATTATTAACTAAACATGGTTTTTATTGGAGTTCAGAAGATGCAGAAGCTTTTGAAAAATTAAAGTAAGCTTTATCTTCACTGCCCATTCTAACACTTCTTGATTTCACCCAAGACTTCGTGGTTGAAAGTGATGCCTGCAGAACGGGAGTTAGAGCCATATTATCATAAAATCAGAAGCCAATCTCATACTTCAGTGAGGCGTTAAAAGGTATAGCCTTACACTTATCCACTTACGAAAACAAGGGTGGCCATCGTCAAAGTAGTTGGAAAATGGAGGCCCTACCTTCTCGGTCGCCCATTCTGTTAAGTCAAGAAGACTTCACTTCTATTAATTTTGGTGACAATCAAATAATAATAATTTTGAAAATGTATAAACTGTTATGATAAGTTTGTTAAGTGTGTAGAAAAATGTAAGTAACATTTAGTCATCCCAGATGATACGTCAGCAACAGACGAAACACGTCACCATAGACGAAGTGAAACAACAGACGAAGAGTAAATAACAGACAAAGCGCAAATAACAGACGAAGCATAAATCACAGACGAAGCACAATACTAGACGAAGCGACAATATTAGACAATAAAAAAGGAAGATAATCTAGAACGTCAGACAGTTAGTTTGTTGGAGTTAGTTACAAAACTCAACTAAATAATGGTTTCTAAAAGATTAAAAAAGTAGTTTCTCAAGAAGATGGCTGGAGACTTCGGCTATAAATACTAGTCTTAATTGAAAACTAAAATAACGTTTTTCACAAGAGAGAAAATTTTGTTTGTACAATACCTAGAAAAATTTTGTATTCAAAGTGAGAAACAAAAGAGCAAATGCTATTGTAATATAAAGCTCAAACTATCTTTCTTAGAGAAAGAAAGAAAAGGCTAGAGCCTGGAGAGGCTAAGATAGCAGAAAGAATACTTTATGAAAGAGACCTGAAGAGGCTCTGGAAGGACAGAAAAGAATACTTGTAAAGTTGAAGAATATAGTGAAATCTTAGACAAACTCTAAGGACTGGATATAGCCCAAGATTTAGGGTGAACCAATATAAAATCACAACGTCCATTCTTTAATCCTTACACTTTAGTTTTCCTTTTGTTAGATAAAATTACTTTCGATTTCAATACGTATCAACTTTAGTAAAGTATCTTTGGTATTCATCTGATAATTGTAAAGATATTCAAGAAATCTCAAAATATTAATAATTTAAAAAAGATTACACAATTCAACGCCCCATCTTGTGTATTTTATATACTTTACGTGATTCCTATATTAACAAGTGGTTTACTTCAGTTGGTATTAGAGCTCGATTTCCAAGAACCACATTTACAAAATGAGGACAAAGATCCATGGCTAAATCACATGTTTTTATAGCTGAAGGTGCCTTGGTCACAAGACCTCCTGCGTTCAATGGTGAGGATTATCATTATTGGAAGGACAAGATGCGGCTTTTTTTAGAATCTACACATATTGATCTTTGGGATATAATTGAGAATGGTCTATACACACTAATAGATGATGAAGGCAATATCATTTCTCGCAACAGATGGTTAGTTGATCAGAAAGCTCTATTTCAATTAAACTCAAAGGCCAAGTTCTTTCTAAGTTGTGCCCTAAGCAGAAGTGAATATAATAAGGTTCATAGATGCGAAACAATAAAGGAAATGTGGGACACATTATCCATCACACTTAAAGGCACAAATCAAGTGAAAGAGTCCAAGATCAGTATTTTTGTACATCAGTATGAGCTGTTCAAGATGAAAGAGGATGAGTCTATTGATCAGATGTTTGGACGATTTCAAACTATCATTAATGGACTTAAAACTCTTGGGAGAATCTACGATAATCAAGATCATGTCAGAAAGATTCTCAGAAGTCTACCTAAAAGATAGAGACCCAAAGTTACAGCAATACAAGAAGCCAAAGACTTAAGCAAGTTGAAGCTAGATGAATTGCTTGGTTCTTTGAAGATATATGAGATAGAGCTTGATGTAGAAGATAAACCTAGAGGAGACAAATCTATAACATTAAAGGCCGGTCAGAAGAATCAAAAGATCCAGAGGAATAGAATTACATCTTCAAAAGCATTAAAGATTGAAGAAATCAATAATGATGATGCCAATGAATCTGATTAAGATTCAAGTGAAGATGACACTGAACTATCCTTCATTTCAAGAAAGATTAGGAGGATTTGGAAAACAAAAGCAAAGGGAAACAAATATTTTTCTTTTAAGAAAAATAGCAAAGATGAAGTCAAGAATAAGAAAACTTCTATCGTCTATTATGAGTGCAAAAAACTAGGGCACTACAAGTCTGAATGTTCATTGCTCAAAAGAAAACAAAAGAAAGGTAAAAAACAAAAAGAGCATAATGGCAACTTGGGAAGATTTGGATTCGTTCGAATCTGATTCCGATTCAGAAGCATCAGTACAAGCAAATATATGCTTAGTAGCTGAAAAAGGATACGAAATAATCATAATTGACTTCTTCAAAATTTTAGCTCTTAGCCTCTAGTTTATTTTGGTGCAAGAACTAACTAAATCGGAGTTCTATAGATGACGATATGCTTAAGAAACCCAAGTATGTTCATGGCCCAATCATGCTCTCCCAACTGACCCCTCATCTTCTTTCAATCAAAATTCTTGAATTCAAAACCAATGGCTATCAATTTTTATGGAAACGTAGAAAAATGTGTTGGGAATCCAATACTTCAAGAATCACTTCATTTAGAGGTTGGGTTATGAAGTTATGGCCAAAAGAATCAACCATGCTCATGTCCTCAATCACGTTGTACCTATCTTGGGACAATTGACATAACTTTCACTAGAGATGTCGGATTAAGGTTTTATTAAGAGGTTTTAAAGAGAATTGCTAGATCTACAACTTTCGTGAAGAACTCGAAGTGAGATTTTATAATTTGGAGGGTCAAAACATGGGCCGTGTGAACCTAAACGGGCAAACTGTGTAACTTTCGGGTCTAGCAGTTTTTCAGCATCAGGATTACATAGCCAGTGTGATTTTACACTGCCTGACTATGTAACCTTCAAGTTTAACAAAAATTTCTACTCTCTAAGACCCCTCCAATGGACCCTAAACCCACCCTATCAACGATTTTACTCATAATCTTTCCAAATCGAACAATCTTAGTGCGATATCGCTCCATATATTCTAATTATTCGAGATACACGTCCTATGCAACATCACCTAATCAAACAATCACATCTCTCATCTCCGGCTTCCAAAAATCACATATTTTATATCTTTGGAAAGCTAGGAAGACAAGCTACAATTCTATTAAGACAACTTGGTCAAATTCATCCTAAATTACTGCAGTTTTCCGCAAATCCAAAACACAAATCCTACCCCTATGAAAACTTGAAATTTCCAATGAAAAAACTTGAAATGCCACGAACAACCATAAAGTATATGTATTTCATTCACATTAAAATAAGAGTTTTACAACGCTTTAGTGGGCATTTCGAGCCACCTTACAACATAATCCAAAATACAAGCTTTACAAGAACAATAATTTCTCAAAATGTAACTAAAGCCTTGTTTTACAAAATCTAACTTTAAAAGAACAAAATATGCAAGTTGGAGTGATGCCTTGACGCTCGACTCCATCACTCGATACCTTGCTCATTGCTTGTGGATGGGAAGGAATGGGGGTGAGCTTAACGCTCAAAGGTAACAGTTTTATAATCGGTAACAAGCAAAACCATTTAAAATATCCATGATCAAAGCAAAATTCATATGGAATCCATTAAACACATATTCCTCAAATTCCCTACATATCAACCAATTCGCAAATCACATAATTCATATATTCATCAAACTTGTACACAAAGCATAACACATAAACACATCAGAATGGTTTGGGTAGTCCGTAACAGAACGTACTAACACAATTCTATAAAATGACCTTACGTAGCCGTGAACAGAACGTACTATCACAATCCCATATAAAGGATTGCGAGCTGTGAGCTTAAGGGAGTTCGTGAAGGAGCTCTACGCCTCTAGTGGGCAAGTAGGAAAAGCCTTTAGATAAGTGCACTTGACTGACAGAATAGACCACTACAAACCTACATAACATGTAATTCATGACTTGAAAATCAATTGCCTAAATGGTGTATTTCTAAAACTTGTTTGTCATGCACATGACATACTTCATATGTATTCCCATCAACATTTCACAATTCATCATCCACATTCTTATACCAAGCATCAAAGTCATTTCACAATTCATTCAAAAGCATCAATTACAACAATTGTGAAGCAATTAAAATTCATTCCTAAAATTCACAGACAACAACATGAGGCACATTCTCAAGCATTTAGAGAACAATAAATACACATTTATAGGGTAGTTGGGAAGTCATTAAATTCCACTTATTTGAGGAACATTTATGGCTCATTAACTCAATTATAAAAATGAAACTCACCTTAATTTTTATGCTTAAAAACCTTTCTTAAAATGCCTCTACTTTTGCTCCTCTTGCCTCTCTTGATTTTCTTTAACGTTGACAAAAAATCCCAAATTAAAAGGAATTCAAATTGGAAAACCCAAAAAAACTATGCATGAAATTGATCATAGAATACTTAAACTCATGTCTTTCCTAAGCTTTTTGAACCAAAACCCCTTCCAAATTTCAAAAGATTAAACATAAACTTACCTTGAATCTTCACCAAACAATGATTTTCTTGGCTCTAACGGAAGCTCTAATCCTCCTATTCCTTTTTCCTTCTTGAACAAACTTCAAAATCACTCTTTAAGACTATGAAAAATCAAAACCTAGCTTAGCCTTCTTTCTCTCCTCTTTTTTCTCTCCAACAACACTCTCTCCCTCTTCTCTCTTCTAATTTTCATTTTTTCCCTCTTCAAATGCAAGACAAGTCTTCTTTCTCCCTTTTATACTCTTAATGAAGCTAAAATGTCCAACTTGTCCTTCCTTAAATTCCTTAAGACTTTACAACTTAAGTGATCTTCCAACAATGCCCCTTATACAATTTTACTACCCTAACACTTTAATTCAATTAACCTATGTCATATAATCTCATTAACATTAACATGCTAATTGACTCCAAGATAAATTAATATATTCAGACCTCAAAATTACTTTAAATTATGCTTAATACAAAAAAATTCCCGGGGCTAACACCCCCACAATCAAAATCATAGATTTAGACGTTTTACCTTCAGAACCATCTGTTGTTGAAAATCTCCATCCACCTAGTGAAATACAACAAGATTTTACTATTTATTCGAAGTTTTTGAAGCATTTCATGAATTGGACGCCAGTCACAAAGAGACAGAAATCTAGGAAGCTTTAGCAGAAGAAATTGATGAAATTCATATTAAAGTTGATGATCTGAGTGACTCAGTGGGTGATCTTCATGATGAAGTAGCATTTCTACGGGTTACTATTGAACAAGACCTTAAGATGATCCGCACTGACATGCAACATATGTTTTCTGAAATTATGAAGAGTCTTGATTAATTTTTTTTATTAATAATAAATAAGGGGAGAAGAGAAGAAGATAGAAAGAATATGAGGAGAATAAGAAAAGAAGATAGAAAACTTTTATACCTTCGTATATCATATATGCACTTGCATTTCTCAGGTTTTTTGTCTCACTATTCGTCTGAATATTATTCGTCTATTCATCTTAATATCATTTTATCTATCTAAAATTATGATTATTTGTTATCATCAAAAAGGAGGAGATTGTTAAGTCAAGAAGACTTCACTTCTATTAATTTTGGTGACAATCAATTAATAATAATCTTGGAAATGTATGAATTGTTTTGATAAGTTTGTTAGGTGTGAAAAAAATGTAAGTAACACTTAGTCATCCTAAACGATACGTCAACAATAGACGATATACGTCATCACAGACGAATTGAAACAATAGACGAAGTGCAAATCACAGACGAAGTGCAATACCAGACGAAGCGACAATATTAGACGATACAAAAAAGAAAGATACTCTAGAACGTCAGACAATTAGTTAGTTGGAGTTAATTACAAAACTCAACTAAATAACGATTTCTAGAAAATTAAAGAAGCAGTTTCTCAAGAAGATAGTTGGAGACTTTGGCTATAAATACTAGTCCTAGTCGAAGACTAAAATAACTTTTTCACAAGAGAGAAAATTCTGTTTGTACAATACTTAGAAAAATTCTATATTCAAAGTGCGAAACAAGAGAGCGAATACTACTGTAATATAAAGCTCAAACTATTTTTCTTAGAGAGAGAAAGAAGAGGCTAGAGCCTCGAGAGGCTAAGATAGCAGAAAGAATACTTTGTGAAAGAGACCTGAAGAGGCTCTGGAAGGACAGAAAAGAATACTTGTAAAGTTGAAGAATATAATGAAATCTCAGACAAACTCTAAGGACTGGACGTAGCCCAAGTTTTGGGGTGAACCAATATAAAATCGCGGCATCTATTCTCTAACCCTTATAATTCAATTTTCTTGTTGTTAGACGAGTAGAAAAAATTACTTGCGATTTCAATACGTATCAACTTTAGTAAAATGTCTTTGGTATTCATCTGATAATTGTAAAGATATTCAAGAAATCTCAAAAGATTAATAATTTCGAAAAGAATACACAATTCAACCCTCCTTCTTGTGTATTTTATATACTTTACATGATTCCTATATTAACAAGTGATTTACTTCACATTCATCGTTCAAACAGAGCAAAGAAGCCTTAAGTTCTTACTAGAGCAATGCATCATAACCTCGACACAAGCTAGATGGCTTCTGAAGTTAATGGGATATGAATACTGGATTGAATATAAACTAAGGAAGTAAAATCAGGGTGCAGACGTATTGTCACGTGTTGGTGAATTGCATATGTCTATTGTTTCATTACCTGTGGCGGAGTGGTGGAAACAATTTCAAAAAGAAGTTAGCCGCGACCCTTTTTACGCGACTAAGGTTAGCCAAAATTCAAGTAAACACGCTTTTCGCCTTCAAGATGGGATTTGCTATTTTAAAGGGAAGATTTATCTCAATCCTAAATGTTCACTAATTCCTTTTCTGTTAAAAGAGTTCCATGCAACAACAACAGGTGGGCACTTTAGATATTTAAAAACACTAGCATGGGTCAAACAAAATCTTCAGATTAATGTGTACAAGCCCGAATAAAAGAAATAACTAAAATAGACTTGGATTTGAAATGTGAACGTTGTGATTTAGTGTGTGCAAATAGCTTGGATACTGCGCTTACATTTCTTGATGATTCTGTGGCTATGATTTGACATGGATTGAGCATTATAAGTTTGTGGTACATGAAGCATAATACGGAGAAAGTTAGAAATGCACTTAGCGTTGGATCATATGCACGTGATTATGGAAATGATGATAATTCAAAGCCAAAGAGTGCACTCAAAATGCTAGTTCAGCAATCACGATAGGATGTTGCATTAGAAAACGAGGTTACACGGACTAGACATAAGCATAATGAGTTTGAGGTGATATTTATTGGAGGTAACCATACCCCGATAGACTTATGAGGTTGAGGGTTAATGTGGGCCAAGCACAATGATATCAATGGGTGAGTACGATACATGTACTGGTTACATGAAACATATGCATTTCATACATGAATGCATGAACTGATAATAACAGGTGTGACCGGAGTAGCTACTGACACTGAAAAAGAGCCTCGAGCTTGAAGGGAGATAGTGCATACCCAGAGGGCTCTCCTACTCCCAAGACGCATCTATTGAATGTAGAGTGAACTGATCCCGACCTCTATCTCCGACTGGTATGCAATAGGCATACTCCCATTTGTCTAACGGGATACTCTTCAAGGCCTGAAAAATGATTGCAAATTTTGGGTGAGTTTTGCGAACTCAGTGAGGAACCATCATCGATGGTTCGCCCAATTCATGCAGCACACAAGCAAATCACAGTTTAGGTCACAATAACACAGTCAGAAGTATCATATCGTTATACACAAGCACATCACAATTGTATAGGGCACTCTTGTCTTTTTCCCATATCACAATTAACCATATCAAAAGCAAAATAATTGATCACGTTAATAGCAAGCAATTGACCACAGTGATAGCCAGCAATGTCACAATTACCACATCAAGAACACTTCTATGTCAGATCTCCCAATTCATCGGACCATTTGTCCAGAATCCAGTCAGAATCAAACACACTCATTAATCCCACCATTATCGCCACAGAGAACATATAAGAATTGAGCGAAAGCCATCTCAGTCACTCACCTATAACTTCTGAGCTAATGCCAGGAAGTCTCTGCAATGTCGGTAGGTCGATCTAAAAATTAGAAATCTAACGGCACCGAAATTATTCAATTCGGGCCTCGATAGGTCCATATAAGGCTATGCATGAATATTTCAATTAATCTCAATCCCTCTTGGTCCCTTTCCACTCCCGCGTGACCCGAACCTGACATTGATGGTGATATCCGAGTCCGTGCCCCACGAGGGTGGCATGCTACATCAGTCAGACGAAACTCAGTATAAATTTTTTTTGAATATGATCATATCTGCAGCAATTAGTGGAAATCAGTAAACAATTTGGGCCCGCTTCATAGTATGTAGCCATCGAATGTACAAAAATTCATAATCAAATTGGGCCCAATTTTATTCACAAACAATCGGGGGTGGGATGTTACAGCTAGGCTCCTCTAACCACTACCAATTGTTGAATCTGTATGGTCAGAAGTATCCATGGATTTTATCAATGTTATGAATACCGTACCGGGCTCAGTACCGGATTGAGCTCTGGAACATAACTGTACCGGTATCGGTCGGTACCGGGTACCGTTTCGTGAAATTTTTTAAATTTATAAAATAGTCCCTAAAATTTTTAAAAATTGCAAAATAGTCGATATTGGTATATTATACAGCTGTAATGTATACTTTACTAGTTTACTGTTTATATCAACCATGCTTTCAAAAATCGTAATAATAAATAATAATGACAATTAATATGAAATAACAATAATTTTTAAATATTTTACATATAA
>JAOTAZ010086644.1:0-12059 GCA_025629785.1 Erythroxylum oxycarpum | reverse complement strand
TCTAAATCAAGAAACTTCCAAAATTTCAAAATCACAAAAATGGCATAAACCCTAATTCACAATTATCCAAAAATTAAACAATTTAAACCACTATCTCCAAAATTGAGCTTAGGAAACACAATCGAATAACATTTCTAAGCTATCTAAACCAAAAACTCATTAAAAACTCAAAGCTCAAAAATTTCTCTTACCTTATTTCTTCTCCATTTTCGGATTTTCTTGGCTCATCATGGAGCTCTCTTCTTCTTCCACCTTTTTCCTCTTGAATCCTCTTCAAATCGTGCTTGAAACCCAAGAAAAATTGAAACCTTAGCTTTCTCTCTTTCTTCTCCCTTCTCCTCCACCACCGAACTTGCTTTTCTTCTCCTTTCTCTCTTCTTTCTTTTTTCCTTCTCATTTCGTGCCTTGCCTCTTTATAAATGACAGCCTTATTGCCATGTCATTTAATGAGTGAGGAATGACCATAATGCCCTTCCTTATAAGCCTAAAACCTTAACTCTTTAAGTGATCTTTCAAAGTTGCCCCTGAAATTTATTTCAATTCATACTTACTTTAGGACATTTTTCTCACCATAAAATTGAAGAAATTTGCCAAGGCTTCCTTCTAGAGAAATATTCCTCATTGTCTTAATTTCATAACGCCACCAAAATCATTAAATTTGGTACACTACACCAAAAGTTACACCTCAAACATTTCGAACTATGCTTATGTTGAAACATTTTCTAGCACTTTACTTCCATCTAAAAATTGACATTCTTAAAGACTGAATTAAAATTCACTTTCTTCAGACAAATTGTAGCCTTATCTCTCTAGTTTAATCCAAATCAAGAATCACCTCATTTGGATGACTAGAGCAAAAATTATGGCTAAAATACTTTCAGCTCTGACTAATCCAAGACTGAACACTAAAACCGACTTCAATTTAGAAATTGAAAATCTTAGGGGCTAAATTGAAATTCAAGTCCTTCAGATGACTTGTAGCCCTATGTCTCTATTTTTTTTGCCTTAAGAATCAACTCAATTGGATCTCCACAGATTAAGAATTTCTCAAAAGATTGGACCATGTTTAGAAAATTTCCGAACTCACTTTGATTAAATCAATCACCCTCAATTTAATCTAAAAATTTTATAAATTTCTCATGAAGATGTAGATAATTGTCTTAGGAATCCAATGCTTCAAAAACCAAGTCAATCGGATGTTGGACGAAAAAAATATAAGCAAAATATTTCAAAAGGGTCGGATGAGGAAGGAAAATAGCAAAATCAGAAGGAATCAAAACGGCTTCGCATCGGCTGGGCGTCACTGGGCTAGCCCTCGCGATCGCGAGCCGCTTACTGGGGCGAGGCGGTCGCCCTCGCGAGCGCGAGCCGCTCGCTGGGGCGAGGCGGTTGCCCTCGCGAGGGGTGCCTGGAATTTTCGAATTTTTTTATAAAAAAACCAAAAATTCCTAAAATCATAACTCTTGATTCCTAACTCCAAATTTGACTAATTTGGTATCAATAGAAAGCTTAAGGGAAGCTCTATATCTTCCATGAAGAACTCAAAAATTAATTCTATCTCTAAAAGGGTTAAAAACCGAATCAAACTTTCTGTCCAATTGATAAATCCCTAAACAAAGACTCAACTTTGAAAATTTCTATCTTTCAACTCCAAAGTTCAAACATATCATACTTTATATCAATGCAAAGGTCAGAAAGTAACCTACAACTTTCATGAAGGACAGAAAAATTAGTTTGTCCTTTAAGGAAGTCAAATTTCCAATCAAAGGTTCTGTCCACTAATAATCATGCTAAATAGTAACAGAAACTTCTAAAATCATAACTTCACATTCCATGGTCCAAAAATTGCATATTTTCCATCAATGAAAAGATCAAAACATAATCTAAAACTTTCATGAAGCATTTAAAGGCAATTTCAACCTTTAACTAGGTCAATTTCTCACTCAAAGATTATGCCCTGTAAAACATCACCTAAGCAAAATCCAAACTTTTAAATTTCATAACTTCCAATTTCCACATCCAAAAATTTCATACTTTATAGCGTTGGAAAGATTGAAAAACAAGCTACGACTTTCATTCAGGCCACTTTCTCCAATTCAAATCACATCAATACGGCGATTGGCCTTAAAGCACAACATACATAATCCTACACTTAGAGCATTTTCAAAACCAAAACAAAATACACTTAACTTCGAAAAATCATAACTTTCACTCCCGATATCGAAAAATATCAAACTTTATGGCTACGAAAAGCTCTCAACAGAAGCTACAAGTTTTATGAAGTTCATTTTCTCAAATTTGGCTTAAATCAAAAAGTCAACTTTTATCTCCAAAAAAGTCAAACTTTTCTTAATTCTACAATTTCTCACACTTTTTCTTTTTATTGCTTGATCTTTAACTCCATTAAAGCAATTCATTCACTAACAATTTCATTTAAACTTCAAACGCCATTTTAGGTCATACTTTAACAGAAACCTCAATATATCTTAATCTCATCTAACAATACACATTCTTAATTTTCTTTTTTTCATTCTAATTTCCTCATTTCATGCCACTTAACACTTCAAAATTTCAAAAAAAAGTTCAGGGTCCAAAAAGTTTCAAGAAGTTTGTTGAGGCTACTTAAAGGATTCCAAGAGGTGATTACTATTGTGTTGTTTCGACTACTTAATTTTTTCTATAATAAAATATTGACTCCCAACTTAAGGTAAATATGCATATATCATTAATAAATAATATAGTAATTAATGGAGTATCGATCCCACAAGGAAGCTATGATGGTTTAGATCACTATCCTACTATTAACTAGTCAAAACTTTAAAATAAATTGATTGTTTTATGGAGTTGAATAATAAAAAAAATTAAATAAAGAAGTAAATTGATAAGAACAGATGAGGGAAGCTAAAAAGACGAGGGATGGGCAGTTACAAGAGTAGGATGGGACTCCTTGATTTGGAGCAAGGTTCTTAGACCTAGTGTTAGATTTCTTCTTTGGCTAGCTACGTTGAGCATGCTTAGCACTTTGGACAGGCTGAAATTCCTCTCCTCTTCTGAGATATGTATTCTTTGCAACCTAGTGGATGAAACTATAGATCATCTTTTCTTTGAGTGTATTTTCTTTAAAGAGGTTAGGGCTAAAATCTCCAAACTATGTGGCCCTGGGATTAACTATTGTAGACTCTCATATATCTTATTGGAGATATCTCATTTGCACATATCTAAATATGATAGGGCTATTATTTGGTCGCTATTGCTACATGTACTCAAGTAGTTTGGAATGAGAGAAATAATAGGAGGTTCAAAGAGAGATCTAACTCTTTACTCTCTCTTATAGAACTTACTATTGCTAGCATAAGGGAACAACTGATTACAAATCAGTTAGACCTACACGGTAGCAAAGAAATGGCTCTCTAATGGAGAATATAGTCCTCGCAGTCTATTCCTAATTCATGATATTTAATAAAGTGTTTCATGCAATCTAGGTTATAGAAAAGAAGATATTTCTCATGTATAGCTATTTCTAGATTTTAGTAGATTATTCATTCACCTACTCATGAAAGAAGGAGCCTATTGAAGAATAGGTGGATCCAGACTTAACTGTTGGAAACAAAATTGCTTTTTCCTTAGATCTACTTCCTCCTCAGATTTGCTTCATATATGAAGGTGCACCGCTATCCCTCTAGTTCCCTAATAACAACTTGTAATTCGTTATTCTGGGGAGATTCACAAACATTAAAGCTGAAGTTATATTGAGTTAGGTATGCATACCTGAGACTAGATTTCCCTTATACGAAGAAACGAGCGTTAAAAACTGTTGGACCTCGAACTTTGATTGGAAGTTAGAATTATTAGATGAGGAATCGGTAGTGAATGTAGTAAGTTGTGTTACATGTTTTACAATGGAATTTGGAGGTTAATGCATGAAATGAGTGTTTTAAGTATGCATGTAGTGTGGGTAACATCTTTATAATTGAAAAAGTGAGCTTGTTCGGTTACTATTCCTGTAACTTCTTGGAAATTTCAATATATGAGACTTTGATGAATTGGGGCTAGAAATGCCCACTAAAGCTTTGAAAGAACCTATATTTTGATATTAATGAAAGACCTTTGAGTTTTATTGTGTTTTGCCAATGCTTGTTCAAGTATGACTTTGCATTGATTTGAAAATGTGCCATAAGTTTTGTATATGAATTTTATGAATAGATTTTGAGTGATATGGGGTTGATTTTGAAATTTGTTTCAAAATTTTGTATTTTGTGGCTTATGGATGATTTGAGAAATGGCTTGATGCCTGTCATAGGAATGTGTTTCATGATTATGGAGGACTAAGTATGTTGGACCCCACACCTCACATCCACCCTAAGGTGTTTGCAGGTTATACTGCGGCGTGTGTTTGCGGGTTATACCGGGGCATCCAATACAAATTAGTATTGTCCTCTTTGGTTATGGGTGAGACCACGACTCAAACCCATGACCTCAAGGTTTTATTCCACTTTAAGTGGACGCCTCTCACCATTGAGCCGATACCATAAGTATTGAAACCCCTCTAAAGGTGCGACACGTGTCCGACGTCCTACGTGGCATCTGGACGCGCATCCCACGAGGGAGAGATTCCTCACCAAACAAGAAACCTCAAATCGAACTTAATTTAACATCATCTGAACAAAACTTGATAAATTAACCCTAATTATTTTTTTTAAGTCATCCAAATAAATCTTGCAAGATTCACTCTAAAAGTCCTCAAAGGGCCCAAAATTAAATCTGATTTCTAAGCTAAAATGAAAATCCAGGTCTCTAGGTCAAAAGAATCAGAGAACTCCTCAATCGAATCTCTATAATTCGCAGAATTGCCCGAAACCGGAATTGTATGCAATAACGTCACATAATTGTCTCGCTTTCCTTTTACCCGAAAATTTGAAATTTTGCATAGCAGGTAGCGACATTTACAGCTTCGCTAATCGAGTCATACAGAAGTTAGACGAAAGAGGGATAAGCGAAAGAGTAACCTTTATTGTTTTAAAACACCGAAATTCAAAAATTCATATCTTTTTGCCTAGAACTCGAAACTGTTCAAACTTGGTGCCAAAAGAAAGCTAAACGGAAACTCTACAATGTTCAAGAAGGATTTAAAAACTAATTCGGCCTTTAAGGAGGTCCAAAGTTGTTGCAAAGTTTCTGCCCAATTTGACAAGTTTCCTTAGCACCTAAACAAGGTCAAAAGTTCGAAAAATCATATCTTTTGATACCGACGTCGAAAAGTGTCATGGTTTACCTCTATGGAAAGATAAAAAGATGCTTTAAAACTTTCATGAAGGAAGCAAGAATCAATTCAATACTTAGAAAGGGTAAAAACTTGCTTGAAGGTGCTGCCTAAATTACCCAATGAATAGTACCCGTAAACAGTGACAACAATCTTCCAATCCGCATAACTTTTTAGTCTGATCTCCAAACATTGCATAATAGACCTTGTTCGAAAGGTAAAAAGCTGATCTACATCTTTCATGAAGGGAGTAAAATCCAGTTCAATCATTTAAAAGGGTAAAAACGCCCCTAAAGCTACTGCCTATATATTGATCAATAGAACAGTAACTTTACCAAATGAAGAGTAACTGTCATCTTATCACCATCATAACTTTTTATTTCAAACTCCAATAGTTGCATATCATACATTCAATAGTAAGAGGAGAAGATAAGCTACATTTTCTATGAAGGAAGCAAAACTCAAATCGGTCTCTAAGAGGGTGAAAAACACCTCTAAAGATTCTGCAAAAATGCCAAATGAATAGTACCCGAGAACAGTAACTGTAAACTTTCAAACCCTATAACTTCTTTATTATAAGTCCAAACATGACATATTATATACCATTTTAAAGATCTTAACATGCTCTACAATTTTCCAGAAGACCTCCTAATCCAATTCAACCATTTAGGAGGTCAAAAGTGCAAGCGAAGTTGCTGTCAAATTTATGAAAAATTTGACAGTACTTCCTTTAATTTTGTACTAGCCAAAACTTCAACCTTCATCCATTGATTTTCAAACCTGCACAAAGGCACTTCAAATTCATATAATCCTCAACCTCCACCTCCAACCAATTCCTATAAACTCATCCGTTCACTCAAAAATGGCAGCCATCACACTCTTAACTATTTCATCATTTCCAAGCCATAAAGCAACCTCAAATCAAACCATACAATATTACATGATTATAAAACATATGCATATGCAATTTACACAAATTACATTAAACTCGACACTCTTGTATTTACATGAAAGTCAAAAGTCATTACAAAGCTTAGAGGGCATTTTAGCCCGAATACATTGAAAGTGTTGAAGGACAAATTACAAAGTACATCATTTGCCGAAAATGCTATCTAAAGCCTTGCTGTCTCAAATAAAACTTCAAATACAAAAAGCATCGGAGTAGAGCCTTAATCCCGATATGATAACTCGGGTTCTCACTCGCCACTTGAGGAGGGGAAAAGGGGGTGAGCTCGACGGCTCAGTGGGTAACAATTTAATACTCAAGTATAAGCATACGAAAATTTCTTAAACAATTTCTTTCAAACCCATATTTACCGAAATCATTTTCCAATAAGACAAGGCATTTACAAAGTCAAAAAATATAACACAAAAGCACATAATCACATAACAAATGGTTTGAGTGATCCTAACAAAACGTACTACACATTTTCGCCGAGTGGTCATATGTAGCCGTGAACAAAGGGGAGTTTGAAATCGGAGCTTCTGTGCCACTAGCGGGCAGGTGGGAGAAGCCTATAATAGACAAGTGCACTTGCTAACAGAGGGGATCACTATAAACCCAAATAATCATGCATTTTCACCTATTTCACACTTAATTGCCTAACACGACATTTTTTCGAAATCACATAATCAAATCTTTTTCAGTTGTCAAACAATTTTACAAACATTTCCATATGTATTTACACGCAAAAGACACCTAATATCAGTTCAAATCATCACAAATCATAACTCATTTAAAAATTTGCAAGTCATCGGAAAGCACTTAATAACATTTATTTCAAAACAATTAAGTAGCTTATAACTCAAATATTAAAAAGTCACCCACCTTACATCCTTAGGCTTTAGTCTTGGACCAATTACCCTTCTTTTAACTTCCTCTTGCCTTATTGTCCTTCATCCAAACACAAGATTTCAACCTAACATAAGTTATCAAAACTTGACAATTCTAAAAAAAGGAAAACACGAATTAACACTTACCTAACCTTACCTATGCCTTTCCTAACCTATAACAACCAAAACCCCTCTCAAAAAAATTCAAAGGTTCGAAAATTCCAAACCTTAGAAGCCTCCCACGAAATCTGATCTTTGTTTTTTTTTAAAGTTTAAACCCTTCTTCTTCCCAAAACACTCTTCAAACCACCCTTAAAACTACAATTCCTCTCTTATAATCAAAAAAATTTCGAAAATCTCTTACCTTAGGAAAGACCCAAGAAAATCTGATTTGCTTCCTTCAACTCTTCCTTTCCACTTCCTTCTTGTATAAAATGTTTAAACCCTCCTTTCTAAAGCATAAAAACCTAAGCTGCTTCTTCTTCTCCTTCTTCAACCGAAACTCTCCCTCTCTTTTCTTCTTGAATTTTCGTGAACTTCTCTCTCTAGACTTAACAAAACTTATGTCTTAAACTTTAAAAACCTAAGCCTAAAACGACAAGTCACTTACTCTCTTCTTCTCCTAGAAGTTTCATGACTCTCCTCTCATCCAATGATTTTATTCTTTCTTTTTGTTTTTAATCAATTTTCGTAGCTTTCAACTATCCCTTCTTACAACTTAAAAATTCATGGCTTCCTCTCTTAACTCACGGCAATCACCCTTTTAAAACCCTTCCTTCTTTATTTAAAAGACAATTAAAAAGGGCTAAAAGCCCACTTGATTACCTTAAGCCTTAAAAACATATACAAACCTCCTAATTCACCTTAACATAATTCTAACAATTTAGCAAAACTTCTAATTTAACTAAGACTCTTCATTAAAAATTTATTGGCCTAAACTCATAAAATCCTCAAATAATTTGATTAGCAAACTAAACCTTAAAATAAAATTTAACAACTTATTTCCCAAAGAAAAGGAAACCGAGGTCCAACACTTCAGATGATTATAGTCATTGTAGATCCTCTTCTAGCCGTTGTTGATTACTCATAGACGTTGTAAAATGATTTTTGTACCGTTTGATATCAATTGACTCCGTCAGATAATGTTCAGCTGCACTGATAGTCGACTAGTCGAGTTGTAATAGTCGACTAGTACCTTATAATCAACTTGTCTCCAAAGCATCAATCGACTAGCTCTTATGTTTTTCATAAGTTTTTCAGCTCCGCTCTTCGAATAGTCGATTAATATACTGATAGTCAACTAATCCAGTTATCCAACTTATAGTTCAGTTATTTTTAGGCGACTTACATCATTCTATTCGACTGGTTTAAACCCCACATTACAGATATGATGATTATTAGTCGACTTGTGACATGATAGTCGACTAGAGCTTGCTCCAACGGACATATTTCAGATAATCTTCGATCTTTATTTGTTGGGATGCAAATTTTGAAATCTTCAATCATAATCTACCCGTTGCTTATCTCTTACACGTTTAAGATATGTCGCTATCTTGATTTGAACGTTGTCTATCTCTTGAATCGTTGGAGATTATTACTATCTTGATTTGAATTAATCCTTTAATTGAATATCAGTCCAAAATACCTGAAATAATTTCTTAACCAATTCTATATATTTTATTATTATCAAAACATAAAGGGATTTTATTTGTCAAGCACCATTGGTCTAACATATACATGCACAACAAGATGATGATCAATCTCCTCCACAAAGTCCTACACCAACAACACCTGCTTCAATATTATCAACATCAAGCAGTAGCAGTAGCAACTCAAGGGGAGCACCAATTAAGAGAAGAAATCTAAGTGATCTCTATGATACTACTGAACGAATAGAATCATTTGACTATTTATTGTTTTGTCTAATGGTCGCATGTGATCCGGTAACATACGAAGAAGTCGTTAGAGGTAAAAAGTGGGAATCAGCAATGAATGAAGAGATTGGTGCCATCCAAAGAAATGATACATGCGAATTGACCAATCTTCCAAAAGGACATAAACCAATTGGAGTCAAGTCAGTGTACAAGATAAAGACCAACCAAGAAGGAAAAGTGGAGAAATACAAGGCAAGATTAGCTGCAACAGGTGAAAAACAAAATTGTGGAATTGGTGTTCTGCATAACAGAAGATCAACTGGCAGATATTTTTACAAAGCCATTGAATAAAGAAGTGTTCCGTAGATTGAGAGAAATGCTTGGCATGAGAAATAGGGTTTGAGGGGGAGTGTTAGAAAATACAAAGCCATTGAATAATTATGTAGTTATGATAAAAAGATAAGATTTGGGATGGAGAAAAATATCTAATGTTGATGTGGAAGCTTATGGATGAATTTAGAAGCTTATGGAAGAATCTTATAGATAAGGATGAGTGACTTGATGAGTCAAAGAAGTGGCCAAATTGAATTTGAGGTCTTGAAGATAAGGATGAGTCAAAGAAATAGTCAAATTGAATTTGAAGTCTTATAGATAAGAATGAGTTAATTAATGTAAGAACAAATCAAATTGTATTTGAACTCCTTTAGCATGTCTATATATATATGGTCTTGTAACCATTTATAGGTATGAGAGAAAAAAAAATAGAGAGCATTTGAAAGAAAGGTATTTTGAGAGTCGTAGCTCTTTGTGAGAAAAAAAGATTGAGAGAAAAAGTGTTGTAGCACTTAGAGAGAGATTTGTATCTTGTGAGTGTTCTTTGTACTCATAAACTTTGTTATCAATACAACTACATATTTTGTGAAAGGTTCTTTTACTTGGAGCCCATCAAAGCTTCCAACAGAATCATAAAGAGACGGCACATCTTGGGTGGAGTTAGCATCAGAGGATGGGAGCTGGGAGGCCGTCAGGAATGGTTTTGAACCGAAACGTAGGGAGTTGAGGGAGAGAGTCACATCCAGTAGCTCTTAACGGGCGTCTATGGTTGAATTCAGAGTTAACAACCATAGATATATTGATGGCTTTTTATTTGAATGAATTTAATTTCTATATTAAAAAAATAGAAAACTTATCTTTTTTAACAAGAAGAACTTAAATCATCGTTAACTTATAAATCAAATATCATTCAATAAATTTAATTATTTAATAATTAGAAATAAGTGATTAGATAAATTTGACTAACATTTATAAATTTTACATGTTTTAACTTTTGAGTTATTATTTTTTAAATTATTATGGTGAGATTTAACTTTTTAAATTACAACTTTAATATAAGACCTTTAAATTAATAAACGCACAAGAGAAGAGTTTTAACTCTTCCCCTAAGTGACAGCTCTTATCTTTGTTCACTTTTGATAAATTAAATAATGGAGGGAGGCATGCACACAAACCCATTTTCTTGGTTAGTAGACGTCACAGCAAAAGAGTACTTTAGTGGGAACCAACTTCGACTCAACGCCAATAGTTGTTTATTTCATAAGTCTAAATAGACAAATTAGGTTTGAACACTAGTTGATAGCATCTTTCTAAATACAAAGAAATGCATGTAAGGACTTTCAGTTGTGCTCGCACTATTTGTTTCAAATTCAATCACCCCTTTATTACTCTTTGAGGTGCTACAAATCAACGGCTTCCCATGTCGTATCCACTTACAATAATTTAGAATAAATTATTTTCTCAATAAATGGCCATTAACTTCATCAATAGGAAGAAAACAAATATATTTGCACTTTTTACATGAACATCTGATCTTTGGATCATCCATTTATGTAGGTTGAGAACATGCATAATGAATAAAAGCTTCAACTCCCTCAAAAAAACTCAGGATTAATGAAATCATCAAGCGTTAATCATCTATACATCTAAGATCTATCAATATTACTCATTTATACAAAACTGTTAAATTAAAAAAGTGATTTCATAGTCAATATCCTTCATGTCCCCTAAGTTAACAGAAACATCCAAACTTAAGAATTTCTTGTATTAATACTAAGTTTGAATTAATCACATTGAAGTTGAAGTATTTATGTTTGAATTAATCACCTAAAATTGATATTAATACTATAGTACGTGGCATTATTTACACCTGTGAATCAAGAAAGCATATTCTCGTTGAGACTCCTAGGCTCGTGGAATTTTCACCGCTAGGCCTCATGGGAGCTGCATCACGAGTTTCCAGCCTATATACCATCCTAGGGGTTTATTATGCTTCAAATAATCCATAAGATCTAAATCACATTCAACATACAGTAAATACTTATGTAATCATATATCTACTCATCAATGATTCAAACATAACATAAACATAAATACTTAGACTATTAAAGAAGAAAATAAAAACTCATCAATGATTACAAGAATAGTCTAAACAACAATACAAAATCAAGACCTCCTTTGCATTCACACAAAACCCAAACGTGTCAGAATTGTATTATTAAAGCAACATATATAGTAGACATTAATTGGAAGACTTACCTGGATGGAAGGACAACTACAAACTACAAAGAAGAAGGATGAGTGACATTCTTCAACACAAAATACGATCTGCAAAAAAGAATATTTCGTATTTAATATATTACACTTGTTCAATAGTTTTGTTATATTTTTAATATATTAAAACAAGCAAATCAGAAAATAAGGCAATTTTCTTAGCATCAAAATCCTCATGGAATGGAAAATCTCCTAAACTGTTTTGATGGCAATATGAGCTTAGTTATTCATCTTCCTGTCTCATATGTTTTGATCAGTCTATGTCTTGTAATAGCTAGTCCTATGAGTGTTTGACCTAGTCTTATCCTCGATTTTGAATTATACTGCCAATTTGAACAAGTCAATTGTGAATTCAGTCTATACCACTTGAAAGAATTAAAAAAAAACTAAGTTATCACCACCTAAGGACACTACAAGAAAATTTGGTTTCAGCAACCAAATTCTCAGCAACCATAGTAAAATGGTTGCTAATTATATACATTTTG
>JAOTAZ010086635.1:0-12060 GCA_025629785.1 Erythroxylum oxycarpum | reverse complement strand
ATCTAACAGTACTGTACACGCACAAGTCGACTTACAGGAGATACAAGTCGACTTATCAGTACCGAACATGCATAAGTTGCCTTGCACAATGAACAAGTCGACTTATACACTTACATGTAATTGATTAGATTAACTGTATTAAAACAAATTTTTTAAAGAAAGGAGTAGCAATTTCGGTTTTAATGGACTAATTGTGCAGCTATACATTTGACATTAAATTGCTAAATAAAGATGGTCTTTATTATGGTTATCATCATTAAATGGAGTTATGAACTTACCATTAAATGGTTTGATGGTTATGTTTTAATGTTAGCATATAACCTATTAGCATCCATTGGATTAAAGAAGAAAGATGTGCATTGGATGCACCATCTTCCTTCTTCCATCTTCCAAAACCAAAATTGGTAGGTCATATTTAGGTTAATAGTCTATTCATATAGTCATCTTAAAGATAAATGAGAAGAGTCTCATTTATTGGATACATTATGATTGATCAAAGAAACAATTGATGCATTGGATGTTATTCTCTTCTTCCATTCCATGCATAACCGAAATTGAGTGTGTAAGAAGGTGTTCTTGCATGTTTGACTCTCTCTCTCTCCTTTCATTCATGAGTGAGCTGAAATTTGCATGAGAAGAGTCTCATTTTTGGTTCATTTCTTCTAAGAAAAATCTCCTCTAAGCATTTCTTCTCGTTTCCGACCAAAGGATTTTGTTAACCAAGTTGTCCTAGAAGAATAAGAGGTAAATCAAATTGGTTGAGGATACAACAATAAGGAGAGGATAGATTGAAACGAGGAAGGATTCAAAAGCAAGGATAAAGCTAGGATTGGATCTAAGAAGAAGGAGAGGATAGCGCAGCGAGGATTTAAAGTTGTAGGGAAGGAGTTGATAATAATCTTCATCTTGTTTATGTTTATTATTATCCTTATACCATATCATGTATAGATTGGCATGATGATTTGGATATATTACTTCCACTATAAATAAGATTTCTAAAAAGTTTTGAAATCTACCGATTCTCTAAATATGGCATGTTTCCTTTTTTTGATCCAACAAGTCAACTATAACACCCCACTCCCGCAAGACCCGAACCTGACATCGATGGGTTATGTCCGAATCCGTGCCCCATGAGGGTGGCGTGCTAAAACACTCATTCAGTCAAAACTCGATATAAACTTTTTTTTCTTTCTTTCTTTGAAACCACAATCAAACATATTATACAGAAGTCAATCATCACATAGGGCCCATTTTATTTCATAAACATTTCCAATGAACACAGTATTGTGAACAATATTTTCAATAATCATTTGGGACATTTCACAACTACAAAACTCTTTAGTCATTTCGGAATATAATTTTTATACAAAAAGTTGCAGAATATACATTTCAATACAAAATTAAAGAAATGCAATGCAGACGCGAACTGATCCTGACCTTTATCCTTCACTTGCAAGCTGTAGGTATACTCTCGTTGGCCTAACGGGGTATTCTTATGATCCTGAAAAATAATTGCAAATTTTGGGTGAGTTTTGTGAACTCAATGAGTGACCATCATCGATGACTCACCCATTCACATAACAAATTATTTCACATATCACTAACATTTTTTGGTATAATTGAGTTAGTAAATATGATTAAAATGTGTTTTGGCAATTTTGGTATTATTTAGGAATTTTTGGACTTTTTGATGAATTTTGTGAAAAATCAAGAATTATGGAAAAATGAAAGAGTGACACATGGCAATAGTAGGCAAATATCAAATGGTTAATTAGTTGTGACACATGGCTTGATAGAGTGAGGACACGTGTAAGGCATGCAAAGCATACACGAGTATGATGTTGAGTTAGGAATAATGCACTGCAAGTGTTCTTCTCGGTAACGAAACACTTAGCATTCGAATAACAATTGCGAGACTCTTGGTGTTTTGACCTATTCCTCCCTACTGGAATTAAAAGCTGAATCTAGTAAGTTGAGTTTAAGTTTGCCTTTGGATCTTGTGAATGATGTTTAGTTTCTGGTGTAATTATAACATGCATGCATGGAATTCTCAAGTTTGGTTTCGGTGTGAAATAGATTAGATGATTAATTTGAGAGTTAAGAATTGTCCAAAATGGTGTTGAATGGATTCTATTTTGGAAGATGCATATACTCTATCTGGTTCTAAGAAAATCGAAATGGTACGTGCATACATTGTGTCTGTTGTTATCTTTAGAAGTGAAGTTGATGTTTAAGTGTGAATCTTGGTTTTTGAATTTTTGGGAGTTGATGAGCTAAAAGAGAATTAGAAGAATTATTTCGAGTGTTATTTGAGTTGATTGATGTGAGAATGAGAGTGAAGAATACAGAAAATGATGAACATCCGTATGTAATTCTGTTTTAGATGTTATGTTTAAATCTTAGATTTTGTGTTTGTTATGTGTTGTTGAGCTGAAAGGCGAGTAAGAAATTTGGTTTATGCAAAGGATGCATTTGTCTGTGTATCATCTATAAAGACGCTTCGTCTGTAATGACGTCATATCGTCTATGATGATGTCATTCGTCTTAAGACTCTTGCTTCGTCTGTAAAGACTTTTGCTTCGTCTTAAGACTTCTGCTTCGTCTGCAATGACGTCATATTGTCTGTTATGATGTCATTTGTCTTAAGACTCTTGCTTCGTCTGTAAAGACTTTCGCTTCGTCTTAAGATTTTTGTTTCGTCTGCCCTTTTCGCTTCATCTGCTTTAGCATTCATCTGCTTATTACATTCATCTGCCTTGTTTCGTCTGCTTCGTCTATTCTGTTTCGACCGCATTGAATCATCTGCTTTGTTTCATTTGCTTTGCTCCGTCTACTTTCTACTTCATTTTAAGAGTCACTTCGTCTGCTTTCTGCTTAAGTGACCTTCTGTTTCTTCTATGCATTGTTAATCTTAAATCGTCTGCTCCATTTTTGACCCTTCAAACGATAAAAATTGTCTCCGATATCTTCATAAAAGATGTAGATATTAAAGTTCCCTTTGAAATCATCCTAATATGATCTTGATTCAATACCTATGGCCAAATTTATGCTAGTAGTCCCAAAAGAAAAAGGTTCGATAGGATTGAGGACAAAACCAAATTGGATGAACTTGGTATCATTAGAAACTTAAGACATTGGAGAGAAACTTTACATAAGGAAATTTTGCCTAATTTTGTCATTTACCTTATCAGATTTAGTATGAATGTTGACCCGTATATGTATTAGAGGAAAAATTTGAAGTGGTCAATGAAGTTATGAAATTGTTTGACATTGTTTTGTTTCGATCCAATTGTAAATATACATAGTATTAATGAGGGCTTTGGTATCTGAATGATTGTTGATAAGGATCGCAATGTTGTACTCCGGAATTGCCATTGAACATGCATTGTGCATCTATACATTGATGTGCATAAAAGAACACTTATGCATTTATGCAAAAATGTGATATTTGTGAATGTGTTTTGTATATTTTAGAGGAACACATCGGATGATAGTTGAACATTGCCGGACCATCCAGGCAATAGCTTATTGGAGCATACTATAAGTCAACCTAGATGATTTTCTAGGTTTGATTTGTTAACTTCCAATATTATTAAACAGTTTGTGATTTGTCCATGAATTATGGACTTTAATTGTCCAAGGAGGTCAATATTCGGGAATGTATTAGAAGTGCTTTGATTGTGGCTTTGATTGCTATAGAGTTCTGGATGTTATGTGAATTCTCAATGAAAGTTGAATGTCAGACTTAGGTCTGATGATTATTAGATATGCCATATTTAGTTTTGATGCATTTCATAAAATGCATGCTCAAATAAAGGCATTGTGACTTGAGTTGCCAATATAAAGCGCTTCCACGTAGAGCTTTGCTCCGTGATATATGTGTGTGCACGTATAGCTATGCTCCGTCATTTTGTTCTGACTAAGCCATATAGGCCAGTGTTTGTATAAGTATATGAAAGGCATTCAGTCACAACAATAAGAGCGAATGTGAGTCTCATATGCATATGTATTTGTTTATATATGATCTGTTTTGCAATGATTAAATGTTAAACCATATTGTGTGAGTTTTTGAATAATAAATGTATGTTATAATGAATATTTGTGTAATATGTGATGTGTATATATGATCCGATGAATTCATCAATGATGGTTCACTCATTGAGTTTGCAAAACTCATCAAAAATTGCAATGTGGCTTTTCAGGTATGAGACAGGAGACCTAGTTCCTTAGTCAGGACTTAAGGAATCTTTTGGATGGAGATATGGCTCAGAGGTCTATCAGTTGACTCCAGAAGTGCTCTAGCATATTTTTGTAGTTTTTATAGACTTTGTATAAGGTTTTGTAAATATTTGTTTGGTGGAAATAGTGTAAACTTTATGAATTGAATGAAAGGTTTTTAAAATTTAGTGACTTTCGAGTATGTTAGATGATGCCATGTGTAAGCAGGATTTGTTTTTGCTCCAACATACCATTATCATAAGGTATGTACTTGAATGTCCTTCAGGTATCTGGATATTTGCCTTATGGTAGTGGGATGTTGCACCTAGGGTTGTGTTTAAGGTTTCTCCACTTCATTTGGTTCTGAAAATACTCGCAAAACCTTAGATACAAAAAAGGTCACGCTTGAAAAATGCTATCATGATCGTGACATAGGTGTCATGTTCGTGCTTCTAGAAATTCCTTTATGTCACGATTATGACCTCTATTATTTAGCTTTTATCTTCTTCATTCTTTAATTTACTAGTTTCCATCACTAACAAACACACCAAACACCTCGTGAAACATAGAAGTATGATCCAATTTTTGCTACACTTAGAATACTTACAAACATTATCATTAACATAATTCTAATCCTATACACATGATAATCATATAAGAACACTCAAAAGCACACTTAGCATCTAAGAAAACATAGTATAATTTACACCTATTAGTAGGATTTATGATTAACTTTCATAACCACAACTCACAATGGAAGGATGAAGCAAACAATACTTTTATAGAAGTCAGGATATATCTTCGCAACACAAAACATCACCATATGGGAGATAAAGTTGTTTTCATTTTTTTGGAGGCTCAATCGATGTCTATGTTGTGTTGAGAAATTTGTCGAAGTACTTACTAAAATCATAAATATTGAGTACCGACCTATACGTGGGAGCGACTAAACATGTACAATCAACCTCAAGTTGTACTATATAAGAACAACTACAATTCGGAGTGGAGCAACTCTTACACCTATGGATGGAACGATTACGGCCCAACTGAATCTTTACAACACCAAACACCTCCAGTTAATGAGCCAACTCTAAAAGATATGATGACCAATTCATTCAAGAATCGATCATGGGCATCGGAAAATATAGGCTCGTATATAAAATTTGACGAATATAATGGACCAGTTGTCACAGATAATATCCGATGAGATGTAAGGGTGTTTGGCTAGTAGTATTGAAGCAGAACTTACAAAATGTGGATTGGCAATCACCCTTAGTAGCAAAAAAGAGCTCCTAATAGAAGAAGAAGAGGAAGAGAAAGAGAAAGAGAGTATTATAGAAAAAAATAACGAAACTTTTGGTTAAATTGAAAGTTAAAAGATGTGAATTTGAGAGTGAAAAAAAAGATAAAGGTTGGCTTTATGAATGGAGGGATATTCCAAGAAGAGCTTCCTAAAGAAGAAGACGAAGAAGCCTTCATCCAAGAAGAAGAGGTAGAGAATTAGCAGGAGATAATTGAAGAAGATAAGCCGAAAACCACTGTACAATGAGAAGAAGAAGAGTGAACAGAGATGGTTAAGGAAGAACTGACAGAGGATCCAAATAACGAAACTACTGGTGAATTGTTTGTAATGTACTTAATTATGGAGGGTTCCCAATTCCTCGAAAACAACTATTCAAGTCAACCAATAATTGAAGGAGTTTTGTTTTTCCCTCTTATATTAACAGTTTGTCATTGAAAAGGACATTAATGCATGCAATTGGATTTATTAATATGATAAATTATGTCCTTTCTATTATTTTGCAACAGGTGGCTTATTTACAGGCTACAAAACCCCTATGCAGAGAAACGACTGGAAGTAAGACATTGATCATAGACGTGGGATGAGGGTAATATGTAGGTTACATCAAGCTAATGATGTTAAACAAGTGCTGCTTAGGATGCAACACATGAATTAGGATAGATTTTATTTTATGTTGTTTTATTTTCATGGCTTTTAGTTATTTTTATTTTATTTTATCTTTTTATCCCTTTCTTTATTCTTATATTTTTCAAGGATGTAATTTACAATTGGACAGATCTGAAATCAAAAAATCGTCATAATTAGGAAATTACCAAAAAAAAACTCTCGCTTTTATAGATGTTTGTATTGTGTACACTAGGAACAACATACAACTTTAAGTTTGGGGATGAGTTTAATGAATTTTTAGTAATTTATTCAAGTTTATTATAATTTTGAATTGGTTGAAATTTTTCCATCAATATTGTATTGTATTATTGAATATTGATTTGAATTGGTTTGCAAAAGGATGATGATTAGAATAAAATTAGTTCTCAACGTCATTTTTAATAATCATTGAAATACTCAAGTTCAATGATATTGCATATTATTTACACACAAAAACCTTTTTTGTTTGAGCTTTTGAGCCTAAGAGAAAAAATTTTAAAATTTTAAAGCTCTTTTTTTTCTTTCATATGTGTAATCATTATGTAGTAAAATGATTCTAGAATTTACTCTTATTATACAAATTGAGACCATATTTGTTAAATTAGATGCATTAACGTGATAAAGGCACTTAGATTTAATAACTTGCTTTAGCCTATTTCTTTGATAATTACCATACCCATAAACTTATCTTTTAGGAATAACCAAGTTGAGCCTTGGTCTTTTTCATTGATTAAAGCCACGCATTAACCTTTATCCTATTTTTCTGTGAAGACCTTTTTATTGTTTTGAATTTGAAGGTTATTTACATTATTTACTTGTTGAAAACTTGAAATTCTTGAAAGGTCCAATATTTCTTGAATTGTGGTATTGAATGCTTGGAATTGGTTTGATTGAAAAAAAAAAGCAAAATTGTGAGTAAGTTTATGATACCAATAAAGTTGCATTGAAAGGACCTATGTGTATTTGTAAACAAGTCCTAAAATATATTGTGTAGTAAATTTCCTTCAATTTATCCCTTTTTATTATCCCAATCATACCATACCTAAGCCCCGTTACAACATGTATAAAGACCTTTGGATTTTTGTTTCTAGTTTATACATAAATAGTAGAGATGTGATTTTATTGCAAGCCTATGGTAAGAATTCTAATATGCATTGATTGAGAGTTTTGATACTTTTACCCTAAACACTTAAGTGCATTAAGTGACATGTTAGTCAGGGTGTAAAGATTAATGTTTTTTACTTCAATGAGATTATAATATGGTTAATGTTTTTGACGTCAATGAGATTATGATATGATTACTATTAATATTGCTTGGAAAAGTTAATTTTAGGATAATTTGATTCTACTTGTATGTTAATTTGATTCAATAGGGTATAATGATGTTATATTATGAATGGACATATCAAAATTGATAAGGGATTGATGTGTAAGATTTATAATTTTTATTGTGGTTTGCTTAAGGATAAGCAAAAGCTTAAGTGTTCCAAGTGTGTTTAAATAAAACAATTACCTTCATGTACTTAAAGGAGAAGAATTTGGAAGAAAACATGGCATAACATGAAGATTAGAAGCACAGAAGGGATGCACGGTTGTGCATCATCCCGTGCACATCTCTCAAACTGCACAAATTCATGATTTTCAGAGATTTTGGTTATGCACGGTCGTGCGTTAGTTTATATCAACCAAAACCTTAGAATTTACTATAAGAAAAGGTTTCTAAAGGCAAATTAGGAGAGCAGACATTAGGAAGCGATTCCAGATATGGAGATCATTGTCAAGGAGCGATTTTGATCTAAAGAAGTGGAAAACATAAAGAAATCATCAAATGACCCATCAAAATACAAGATCAATTCTCTATCTTATAAGAGCATTCAATATAATTGAAAAGGAAATTCAAAATTATGAACCCTTTTTTTCTATTCATTTTTCTTTCAGGTTATACTTGATTTTGTGTTCTATCATATGTAACTAAATGTCTTGTTAGTGTTTAGGCTAGATGAACCCTATGTTTATACTTTAACAATGTGGTTATTCTTTTATTAATGCAATTGGTTTGATTGATATATTGTGATTTGATAACGGGTTTTATTTATATTCTAATAGATCCAAAATATTAGATCATAACCTGTTTCATAACATAGAGATTGAGAAATCCTTGTTTGAATAAATCTATAGTAATTGGAAGGAGTTGATTGCAACCTTAGATATAGGATGACATAAATCTTCCATAATAGGTTCAAACTTAATAGAGGGGTTCATAAATTGATAAAGTAATCCTATGTACTTTAAGTTGAGTAATTTGGATGAAAACATTAGGATTAGTTATTATTAGACTCAAAGTCAACTATTAACATACCATTGGAATCTCCACGGTCCAATAAATCAATACAACAATTGTATAATAAAAGGCCAATATGTTAAGGGCTTTAGGGAGATTTGAAACCTAGATACTAATTTTCTAATATCGATAGATTACTAAATGCTTCCTTAATTCTTTGATTTAATCTTGTTTCCATTTATCTATCTTGCTTTAGTTTTATTTTCTTTTAAGTTAAAAATCAAAAAGAATTTTGTGGACTATATAATAGGATAAAAGTAATTACTAGTACTGATAGTACTCGTGAGATCGACCTGTACTTGTTGGTACTAGCTACAACTATGTTGTACACTTAAAGTTATTTCGTAATTAACACTAAGAAAAAAGTTAATAAGAATCCTACATGGCAAAGAGGATTTTTGGGAAAACTAAGGACAAAAGACAAATTAAAGTTCTAGATGAATGACACTAATTGTGTCTTACACCAAAGAACTCAAAAATTGTTGGACCCCGAACGTTTTTTAGAAGTTAGAACTATTAAATGAGAAATTTTGGCGATTAGTCATGAGTAAAGAAAAAATGAATAAAAATTCTTGAATTAGAAATGATAGACAAGATTAAAGTAGTAAATGAGAAGTGTGGATAGATTCATATTTTTGCTTTGGTTTTTTTGGTAGATAAGAGATTAGGAAATGGGAAGAATTAAGGTGAAAGTTAGAAGAATAATGAAAGAGAAAATGAAGTTGAATATGTGTAGTGAGTTGATGATGAATGAGATATGAATTATGTATGAATGATCGTTAAGTTGAAATGTGAATTAATTAAGGATGAGGTTAAGTTGAAATTAGGTATATGTGAAGAAGTTATTAACTTGAGATGATGATTTTTGAACATAAGTTGTTGTGTGTATATATATATACACATAAGAGAGATATTACGGAAAAGAAAAATAGTAATTATGAATGATGAGACGTGATTGAATGTGATGAGTCAAATGAGTTGAGATTTGAGCATTTAATGAAGTTAATTTGGTAGTTGAATGGTTACGCTTAGGACATCCCAAGTTTGCACAGTAAAAATTTCAAGTCTTGCATAGGGGTAAAATTATGTACTAATTTCCAAGGAAATTCTGGATTAATCTAGGCTGAATTAGACAAAGTTGTCTGCTAAAATTGTAGATTATCGTTCTAGCTTTCCAATGAAATTTTTGGACATCTGAGTCGAAAGTTATGATCTTTATAAGTGGAGGTGTTCTAGAAAGTGTGGTTAGTGATTTAGAACTTGTAGGGATATGAGTAAGACCCAGTAGAAGTATAAATCTTCTTATGAACTGTTCATCTTCTTATGCACTGTTCATCTTCTTATGCACTGTTCATCTTCTTATGCACTATACATCTTCTTATCCATTGTAGACTGAATCATCTACCCTATCGTCTAGTCCAATTTTTACCCTCTAGATGACAAAATCTATCTTCAAGTCTTCATGGAAGTTGTAGATCTATGCGTCCACTTTCAAATCGTCCAAGAATGACCTTGATCCAACGTCTATAGAGAAAGTTATGCCAATTGTTCCAAGATAGGTCCTAGACTGAAACCTTCCTTCTTATCCACTATAGACTGAATCATTTACCCTATCATCTGGTCCAATTTTGACCCTCTAGATGATAGAATCTATCTTCACGTTCTACTTGAAAGTTGTACATCTATGAGTCCTCTTTCAAACTATCTAAGAATGACCTTAATCTGATATCTCTAGAGACAGTTATGCCAATTGTCCCAAATCGCCTGGTCCTTCATTTGGTTTCGTCTGACCTTTTGTCTGGGATCGTCTTACCCTATTGTCTGGTCTAATTTTGACCCTCTAGATGATAGAATCTATCATTGGTTCTTCATGAAAGTTGTATATCCACAAGTTATCTTTCAAATCATCTAAGAATGACCTTGTTCCAATATCTATAGAGAAAGTTATGCTAATTGTCCCGAGACAGTCTCAATATGATTGAGGACAAAATCATGTTTGATTCTTTCGGCCATAACTTCATCATCTGACCTTCAGACAAAGTGATTCTTAGACCAATATTTTTTAACACATTTCTATATCTCTCCATATAATTTGATAGCATTTGTTGGGGATTTGAAAAAGATTGTTTGAATCAAAGTAAGGGTATCGGTTTGAAAAGTATGAATTGGATATTTTACTGAACATACTTTGGTATTTTGATGATATCTTGATTGGTAAAGCTTCGAATGAGATTATTCTTATTTCAAAATAAACTAGAAACATAGAGCTACAAATGATATGAAGGAAGTGAATTGTAAGTCAGTCCTAAGACTTTCAAATTCTGGATGGAAGTTGCGTGTAGTGTACTATTTCAGTCTAATAAAAATTTGAAAATATTTGGGCCCTAACTTTCAGATTTCTGAACCAAATTGAATGATTTTGGTGTTGTTAGAAACTTAAGAAAATGGGGAACATTTTTCTAGAAGAAAGTATTATCAAGTTATGTCATCTTCCTTGTCAGAATGTTCAAGGGTGTTTTTGGCAAGACATTTAAGCATAAAAGACATAAGGCATAAATGGAAGGGCAAATTGGACATTTCTCAATCATTAAGGGCATAATTGGAAGAAGAAGTGTTGTCTTACATTTTAAGAAGAGAGAAGAACAAAAATGGAAGAGAAAAAGAGAGAGTGTCATGAAAAGAGAGAGAAATACGAAGAGAAGAAGAGAAGGAGAGAAAGAAGAGAAAACAAGCTATTTTTCTTAGTCTTTAAGAGAGACTTTGGAGCTGTTTAATAAGGGAAAAAGGTAGAGTAAGAGAAGAGCTTCCCTTAGAGCTAAAGATCCCTTCATTTGGTGAAGAATGAAGGTAAGATCATTTTGAATCTTTTCGATTTTTAGAAGGATTTTAGTTCATGAAGTTTAGAAAATGCTTGGGTTTAAGTATTCTAGAATCAATTTTAGTGATTTTACATTATGGAATTTTCAATTAGATTCTTATTGAATGAGACTTGGGTTGTTTTAGGGAACCGAGAGAATCCTACCCAAGAGCAAGGGGAAAGACAACCTTGACTTGGATTTTTGCACACAAATTAGGTGGGTAATGTATTTATAGTTACTGTGTGATTGGGCAAATTCTTGCCTATATGTGTGTATGTTAATTCTTCAAATGGATTTGTTTGAAATTGAATTGTTATAACTGATTGGAAATGTATGATGCATTGTGATTATGTTATACCTTGAAAGAGGTTATTTCATTTTGAATTAAATGAAAAGAAGAAAAAGCATAAAAGTATGAGCATGTGACAAAATGAATATATGCTTTTGTTTGGGCAAGAGAGGAACTCGTTTCGTTAATCACGTGCACGTTGACCCATAGCCTTCTCTTGACTGCCCGCTTGAGGCCATGAGATCTTAAGAATTCGGACTCGTTTTATTCATAAAGTAAACTTCGATTTCTCTATTTCATTCCACGAAACTCTCGAGCCATTTGTTTGTGCATTACATAATTGAATTGTCAAGTATGGTGCATATTTGAGTGTTATGTTTTGATGGATGAATCTTCTTGATATGCT
>JAOTAZ010086525.1:0-12073 GCA_025629785.1 Erythroxylum oxycarpum | reverse complement strand
CCATCCTATGCATGGTGATCTTCAAGGTAAGAAGGTAGCTTGATGCATGAAAGTGAGCTCTTGAGTTTGGAGGAAGATAACACTTAAACTAGAAGGAAATGGAAATTTCGATGGAGGCCAAGGTGAAGTGAGTTTTCGGATGGTGAGTGAAAAAAAGCAAGGAGACTTGAACTTTCCTTCTTTAAAAAGTGAAGTAGCCGAAATCAAAGGAGATAGAAACAAATCAAGCCATTTAATGATGTAGGACACTTGGCATTGTAGGAAAATAAGAAGAAAAGTCAAACTTCATTAAATAAGCTTTAATCAATTAATCCAAAACAATAAAAATCAATCCACTTTCGTTCCCAACAAGTTTTATTCAATAGGTTAGTACCAAATAACAGTAGAAAATCAACCGGTTCGCCACTTGGTGATTTTTTTACTGTTCGGAAATTTTCTCCGAAAAATTCCAGAAAAATTCCTGAAAATCCCGTAAAATGTAAAACACTCTATGAATCACTTAGAATAATTTTTCAAACCCAATAACCATGTTAAACCCAATAAAATTGCATTAGGCCCAATTACCGGGAATTATCATGAATGCATGTACAGTAATTTCATGTGCACAATTGATACTGTATATCAATCCTGTTATGCATGAACAATACTAATTAATCCCTACCAATCCCATCCTATGACAAATTTACTATTTTACTCTTCCAGTAGGGGGTGGGATGTTACAGATGAAGTGGTCCATATTATTAAAGTTGTTATTCAAAAAGAGAAGTAAAGTGTATCTAGTAAAAATAAGCGATAAATAAGTTTTTATGAAAGCAAATGATGCAAAAAAATTGAGAATGTGATAAAATGTAAAATTTGATAATATACCCGGGATTGTCATGAACATGCATTGTACATATTCCATATGTACGTGTTCATAAATGAATGTTTATAATTGTGCAAAGTTATTAATGTGTGTGTGCAATGTGTATATTGCATAAATGGGTTGTGCACGTTAAAAGTCCACATTCAGGTGTTTCTAGAATTTGGAAGCAAATGCTAATCTGGAGTGTACAGTGAGTAGATCTAGATGGTCTCATTTCATTGTTTATTTTGTTCGAATTTTTATATTGATTAACTACTGAATGCTCATATGAATGTGATTGATTGTGTTAAATTCTGCACAGAAGGTCCGATGATTGTGAAATGTGGATGAGATATTGAAATGTTACTTTCATGTGAATGTGAAAAACTAAATGTTTCATGATATGATTGATTGAAAATGTGAGATGCATTCCATACATGAATGCATGATTAGATAATGGGAGTTGTGACTAGAGTAACTACCGATCAGAGCTTAAAGCTCAAAGTGTGAAAAGAGCCTCGAGCTCAAAAAGTGATTAAGAGCCTAAGGCTCACTATGTAAAATAAGCCATGTATCCCCATCGGATAAAGGATAGATAGTAATGAACCCGGTATCCAATGGATATAGGAAAGTTTAGGCACTCGGTCACAACAATGTAATAAATAGAAAGTGAGTCTCATGTGCACTGCATATGCATAATACGAATGATTAAAGAGTATTAAGTGTGAAATGTGAAATGATGAGAATGTGAATGATGTGTTATGTGACTGGGTGAGCCATCGATGATGGTCACTCACTGAGTTCGCAAAACTCACCCAAAATTTGCAAAAGTTTTTTAGGATAAGAAGAATACCCCGTTAGATAAACGGGAGTATACCTACAGCAAGTAAGGGATAGACGTCAGGATCGGTTTACGTCTGCATTGTATTTCTTTATTTTTTGTATTGAATTGTATATTCTGCAACTTTTGTATCAAATTATGTGTTCCAAAAGTATTGTAAAATGTGTATATGATTTATGTTGTAATGTAAAGACATTATGACTAAAGTATTTTGTATTTGTGAAAAGGCCTAAATGGCTATTTAAAATTCTGTTGATTGTATTGTTATGATTGAAAAAGTTTACAAATAAAGTGGGGCCAATCTGAACGTTGATTTCCGCAAAAAGGTGTATATGTTTGTTATTTAAAAAAAATATTCCGATTTTTAACTGATTGAGTGTTCTAAGATGCCAATCTTGCGGGACACGGACTCGGATATCACTACGTGTCTTGTGGAAGTGGGGTGCTACATATGTGGTATCAGAGCCCAAAATTACTATCTTATATGGGCATTTTTGAAATATGTGCCAATTTATATGCATTTTTGACATGTCATAGCAGACGATGACAACTGATCCCTAATCTGAGTCACACGAGTATAAGTCACACGCATGAGCATGTGTTAAGAATTTGAGTTGATAGAATTAGTGAGACGAGTGATGCTCTTTCAGAATGTGAGAAAAAGAAAGTTTATGGATATTTAGAAATGAAAAATAATATATAGGTAAAATATGACGGATAATAATTCAATGTATTTGTATTGGTGGTTGTATTATTGAACATGATATCAATATTGTACTATGATGGTATACCCTTGAATGTGATATAGGTGTGAATATGTATATTGTTGTGGATTGATTAAGGAAAATGGGGATATAAGTGGAAATGATAAAGTTAAAGTGTATAAGTAGAATGTAATGAAAGTAGAGATTGTTGTGATCTTAAGAAGAGGAATTTGGAACCTAAATGGTTCTTTAATTTATGCGACAAGAGTTATGGTCCTCCGTAAGAAGATATTAGGAGAATTAAGACCAGAATTTCATAATGATTATGCATTAATAATTCTGAATTAATTGAGGATATACATATGAGAGATGAAATAAATGACAATAGGAAGATGAGATAGAAATGAGATAAAGAAAAAGATGATGAATCAAATGAGAAGAGTAATGCACTCAATATGATAGTTGAATCATTGTGACATGATGTAATACTAGAGGAGGTAAATTCTTGAGCATTGGAGTAAAATTAATGTTAGTAAGTGTGACAATACGAGGAAGATGGTTTAGGACATGATGGTGTCTTGAAAATAAAGGTTTCTATCATGGTCGTGGCAGGGATACCCCGATCATGGGCAAGGCTTAAAAGAGAAATATTGTTTAGGACCAATTGAGATCAAAGTATTACTATTTTCAAATAAAAATTAGTGATTTGTTAGAAAATAAATTTCTGGATAGAATGGGATGACCTTGATAATACACACCTAAGCATATGTGATCGTTTCTACTTCATCGAGTCTTAGTAACCAGAACATTATGGCCTTGTAAGAGATAATAGAAATTGATCTTCTTGAGGTACTAAGAATGTCTGATAAGTAGTAATGGAAATAGTGGATTGATAAAGGTTACATGAACAGTATAGATGAATGTAGCATGAAATCTTCTTTTGAAGAAGAATTTCACTGAATTAGGTTAAGTAGACCAGATGGTCTATTTTTAAGAATGATCAATGAAAGAACAAATCAGAAATGATTATGTAATGAATCGAAAGTGAATATTGGAGTCCTAATCCTAGTCGAAACTCAAGCATAAGATATGAAATATGTCATTGCGAGTGTATGCATTTTGTTGATGTAAAGTATCCAACTAAGTGATGGATTCTTGAATTTGAGGTGACATTAAGTATAAGAGATACAAATCAGGTCTGAAGAATGTGTTACCAACACAGGAAATTAAGATTGCAAATAAATTGAAGTATGTGGAGAAACTAGTATGAATGAGCAGACATTAGAATAAGTCAATTAGAAATCAGAGGAAATCAAATGAATGGGGAAAATGATTCAAAAAAATAAGTTAATTGAAAAACTGAAAATAACATGAGATAATGTTACCTCATTGAGGAATTAGATACTTAAAGAATTATGAGAACAAATTATAAGCACAAGGAGTTTTGGGTTATAACTGTTAGAGTTAACCAATGACCCGACAATATTATGGTATGAAAGATTAAGATGATCCAAACAAAGTTGGATCAGTCAGTGGCTATGATCATAGATGATATGTTGAATGTATTCGAAGGTTCAATAAGAGTGAATCTTAGCTTGATTAAATAAAATGCTGGGTTATATAACATCTAAACATGGCATATTGGAGACCCAAAGAAAGTAGAGGTAATGAGAAAGTGAGAAACTCCAAAAAATATATAGGAGATTTTTTATTGATCTTAGTCCTTTGACAAAAAAATGTCTGAGGAAAAACGTGTTAATTGTATGACTGATAAATGTAAAGAGAATTTTGAGGAATTATAACACCGATGTTAATTATATCATTTGAATTTGGAGATTTTGTAGTATACAATGATGTTTCACATCAAAGATTAGGATAAAATCTACTACAGCATAATAAAGTGATTTCATATGCGTGGAGACAATGAATAGAGTTACTTAAAGATTGTAATTGTACAAATGAGCATTTCTTAGTAAGGCTAGTGTTGTAATATGATGTATTGAATAGAAAATTCAATAACGGTGTAGCACAAATTTAGATATTGAGGTTACCAAATCTAGTGCAATGAAGAATATAGAATGTTGAGTTGAATATGGGGAAAAATGAAGTGTTGATCGTTGCATGGAAATTTAAGATTAGTTTCACATGAAAGAATCAACAAAGCCTAAATTAAGGATTCGAAATTTATGAAGCTTACTGAGAAATTGAAAATTGAATCCGGATTTTGATTTTGAGTAGGAAAAATGATACATTGTGATTGAAATAAAAAGGATGTGTACCCAAAAAAAATGATTGAGCAAAGAGACTACTAGAGAAAGCAAGTAACAACCTAAGCTAGACATCCTAGTAGGAATACGTTGAAATAGTATTTAACTGCTAAGGATGTAGAAACGAATGAATGAATATTTGAATTACGAATAGTCCTAACTGTTGGAGATATGTTTAAAGCTTATATTTTGAAGTTCATAGAAACATGAGATCAATGTATAGTTCTAAGTGATATCTTTAGAATACTGTATGAGGCGTAAAATAACAAAAAGAGTCGTTCGCCCTTACATTGAAATAAAGAGGGCCTAAAAATGGTTGAAGGCCAGAATTGATTCGAGACACTGTCGACAAGTGAAATTGATCTGAAATAGATATTAAGTGATTCGAGAATAATAAATGAGTTAAGTGGATCAACATCAAATTTATGAGTATAGTGAGACATACCTAAGAGCTAAGTGTATTAACACCGAAGAGAAATAAAAAGATGAATTGTCTTTGAGAGTATCACCTTTCCAAGGTGTGCTTACATTGACTACAAGATGTGCTTAGATTAGGAAAAAGGATAAACTAAGCTCGAATTGTATTGGTCCACATGAAGCTATTAAGAGCATAAGAACATTAACTTATGAGTTGTCTTCTCAATAAAGATGTCTCAGAATTATAATGTGTGATATGTGAGTATTGTAAGAAATAATGATATGATCGAACATAGATGTATTGTGGGCTTATGAAGTCGAAAAAATTTTAAGTAACCTGAACTATATTGAGGAAACAGTTAAGATAGGGTGATATCTGAAAAAGTAATTAGAGGATTGATTGATTTCATTGAATATGGTGAATTGGAAGAAATTATTCGATGTAATGGAGTTAAATGGGAAATGGAGGAGTATATGAAGGAAACATGCCCCTACTCCTTGATCAGTCAAATAAGAATTTTGAGGACGAAATTTATTAAGGGGGAATGTAACATCTCGTCCTCATACTAAAGGTTAGACCCCTAAGATACGACACATGTGAGATGTCAATGAGGGATTAAGAAAAATGCATTTTCATGCTCATGCATATGATCAGCATACATATATGTGAATTTGAATTTTTGCACACATTAAAATGACTGTACATGCATTCTTTGGCATTCCGAGTATAATTGATTGTTTGAACGTTAATATGATTTTACATATGTAATTTTTTTTAGAATTGTGGTTTAGTTGTGTTGAAAATGGATTTGGGGTGTATATTTACTGATTTAGAATTTTTGGTGAAATTTAGGAAATTATGATAATTTTAGATATTTTTGGACTAGGAAAAATGCCAAGTAGCAAGATAACTGATGAATAGTATTAAAAATAAGAGTCAAATGACAATGGAAATTTTTATATATGACATTGGGATTTAATGACATGTGTCCTTGAAAATTTAGAGTTAATTGGATTAGAAATTTAAGATAAATGGACTGGTTATTAAAGAGGACCCATTAAAAACCACAAACTGGTGATATGTGGCAGGTGACAAGTGTCACTTGCCATGCCATACACCTCATGCTCGTAACTTACCCTTGCAAGACCACTGTTCATTTGTTCTTCACTTGTGGCTAAATGCTCTCTCCCTTATTTTTCTTCATTCTTTTTCTCCACCATCTACGACACTCTCTTCTCACCCTTTCAACGTGAGATTTACATTAACCCTTCATTTCCTACTCCAAAATCATGTTGTCTTCTTTATTTATCATAAAAGACCTAACTATTCCACCTTTAAGTGATGATGCACGTGTGAGAGAAGGAAGCTAGGGTTGAGAGAGAGATCTTGAAGAGTTTGAAGAATCTTGGAGCTTAATTAAGTAACCCAGTACTCTTCATGGTTTTGATGAATGAAGCATGTATGATGATGGTTGGTGATAGATTGATAAGTTAAAGGAAGTTGATCATATGCTATAATGTGAATGAAGAAATGGATGAAATAAACTTGGTAGTTGAATTGTTATGAAGAGATATTGCATAATTTGAATGTGTTGGGTTGCATGGAAGTAGATTAAATTGTTAGAGAAAAGAGAAAAAGGGGTCTGAAACTTCCATGATTAAACTGTATTGATCTAGGTAGATTTTGACAAATTTGTCTTCATAAAAGTTATAATTCTTTCTTTTAGCTTTTTAGTGATATAAATTAAGAAAATTTTAGATTTCTGGATTGAAAGTTATGGGGGTTCGAAGTGAGAGAATCTATTAGAATAGTATGAACTAGTATGATTTCACTAAGTATGCTTTAGTCTTTTAGCCATAGCTTTTGTATCTAGTTATCTAAATGAGATGTATCTTGATTTGGATTAAACTAGAGACATATAGATACATTTTTCATGAAGACATTGAATTTAAATTTTGTCTTTAAGAGCCTCAAAATTTGACATAAAATTGAGAACTGGGTATAGTACACTGTTGGATGAATGTATATGTTATGTTCTATTTTGAGTGTATAGGAATGTGTTATATTTTGAGTGTTTATGATCAAGTAGGAAATATGAAATGTGTATGGATGATGTTTAGTTAAAATTAGATATATTTTAAGAAGTATCCACTTGAGATGATGAAATCAAATAAATTAGAGAAGTTGGTTTAGAATAAAAGAAAAAAAAAAAGAGAAATAGGGTGAAAATGTGTGTTCTGAATTAAGGGGAAAACTAAATTAATCTAGGCTGAATTAGACAAAGTTGTCTTCTTGGAATTGTAGTTTATCTTTCTAGCTTTCTAGCGTTATATAGTACGAAATTTTTCGATACTGGAGTTGATAGATATGATTATTAGAATTTTGTGATGCTGCATAGGATAAACATTCAAGACAACTATGTTGATTGGAAATTTTGACTGGAGGCAAAATATATTTTCAGATCTTCATGAAAGTTGTAGATTATTTTTTTAACTTTCCATTGATATAAAGGTTTCAATTTTTAAAGTTCTGTATCAAAGGTTATGGAGGTTTGAAAGAGGGTTGTGCAAAAATTTGGCCAAGTCACGATCGTGCATAAAGGTTGATGTTTGGCTGATGAGTATCCTTCGATTTTTTGGCAATATCTTCTTCGTCCGACCTCCAAATGACATTAGAATTAGACCATTGGACTCGTAATACATTGATCTTCATCTCCACCAAAAATTATAACCATCTGAAATCATTTGGAAGAGATTGATTAATTGATTGAGTTGGAACGAAAATGATGAATAATTTTGGAACTTTATGACTGGAGTATTATCACTAACCATGCTTCAATGTTTTGACAATAACTTGATCTGTAGCGATCCAAAGTATATGATTCTTAATTTAGATTAAACTAGAGACATAAGGATACAATTTGCATGAAGAGATCAAATTTGAATTCTATCTTTAGAAGTCCAGATTTTTGAATTAAAGCTGAGTATAGGATACAATTTTAGCTTATGAACAGTCCAAATTAATTGGAGTATGACATTTGGAGTACTGAATCAAATTGAATGATCTTGATTTCATTATAAACTTAAGACAATGGGGAACATTCTTCTAGAAGAGAGTATTATCAAATTACTTCATTTGCATTGGCTAATTGATAATGGAAAATAGATTTGAAGGTTTGAAATTTGGAGAATTTATAAGAAGAAATGAGAGTTTTGATAATGTGTAGTCATGTAATGTTGGAATAACATTAATGAGTGAATTGTTGGTATTAGAGTACCAAAGACATGTGTTTAATGGAGATGAAGTGGTCCATATGATTAAAGTTGTGATTCAAAAAGAGAAGTGTATCTAGTAAAAATGAACGAGAAATGAGTTTTTGTGAAAGCAAATGATGCAAAAAAAATTGAGAATGTGATAAAATGTGAAATTTGATAATATACTTGGGATTGTCATGAACATACATCGTATATATTCCATATACACACATGTGCATAAATGAATGCTTATAATTGTGCAAAGTTATTAATGTGTGTGTGCAATGTGTGTATTGCATAAATGGGTGTGCAGGTTAAAAATCCGCATTCAGGCATTTCCAAAATTTGGAAGCAAATGCTAATCTGGAGTGTATAGTGAGTAGACCTAGATGGTCTCATTTCATTGTTTATTTTGTTTGAATTTTTGTATTGATTTACTACTGAATGCTCATATGAATGTGATTGATTGTGTTGAATTCCAAATAAAAGGTTCGATGATTATGAAATATGGATGAGATATTGAAGTGCTACTTGCATGTGAATGTGACGGACTAAACGTTTCATGATATGATTGATTGAAAATGTTAGATGCATTCCATACATGAATGCATGATCAGATAATGGGAGTTGTGACCAGAGTAGCTACTGATCAGAGCTTAAAGCTTAAAGTGTGAAAAGAGCCTCGAGCTTAGAAAGTGATTAAGAGCCTAAGGCTCACTATATAAAATGAGTGTTGTATCCCCATCGGATAAGGGACAATTAGTATGAGCCCAATATCTAATAGATACGGGACAGTTTAGGCACTCAGTCACAACAAAGTAATAAACAGAAAGTGGGTCTCATGTGCACTGCATATGCATAATACGAATGATTAAAGTGTATTGAGTGTGAAATGTGAAATGATGTGAATGTGAATTATGTGTTATATGACTGGGTGAGTCATCGATGATGGTCACTCACTGAGTTCGCAAAACTCACCCAAAATTTGCAAATATTTTTCAGGATCAGAAAATAGCCCGTTAAACAAACGAGAATATACCTACAGTAAGTAAGGGATAGAGGTTAGGATCGGTTCGCGTCTGCATTGTATTTTTTATTTTTGTATTGAATTGTATATTCCGCAACTTTTGTATCAAATTATGTATTCCGAAAGTGTTGTAAAATGTGTAAATGATTTATGTTGTAATGTAAAGGCATTATGACTAAAGTGTTTTGTATTAATGAAAGGGCCCAAACGGCTATTTAAAATTCTATTGATTGTATTGTTATGACTGAAAAAGTTTATGAATAAAGTGGGTCCGATTTGAATGTTGATTTCCACAAAAAAGTGTGTATGTTTGTTATTCATAAAAAATTTATACTGATTTTTAACTGATTAAGTGTTCTAGTATGCCAATCTCGCGAGGCACGGACTCGAATATCACTCATGATGTCGACTACGTGTCTTACGGAAGTGAGGTGCTACATTTTAGCTTAGGCTAATATCATACTGTAATGCGATTTATAAAACAATCTCTAAGCTTCTAGCTTCAAGAGTTAGACAAGTTCTAAAAGAGAATACGTATCCACTTTATAGTGCATTTATACTAGGAAGTAGCATTAGAGACAATGTCCTAATTGCTCAAGAACTCTTTAAGAACAACCATATAAGAAAAGGAATCAAGTGTTATGCATTAAAGATTAACTTCCATAAGGCATTTGATATAATTAGTTGGAATTTCATTTTCAACATCCTTAAAATATGGAGATTTTTTAAACAATATATCAAATAGATATATGAATTGATTTCTACTTCATCATGAAATATTGTAATCAATGGAGAACTAACTAAGATATTCAATAGTGTTAAGGGGTTAAAACAAGGTAATCCTTTATCGCCTTATTGCATAAAAGCCCTAACAAGAATTGTTACAACTATATTGACAAAAACAACCAATTTAAGTGTCGTTGTAAATATAATAAACAAATATTTTTCAGTCTTTTTTTTGTTGATGATTTCTTTTGGTTTGTTGTACACTCCTAATTCTATCAAATTTCTAACTAAATCTTTGATTGAATTCAAAAGCTACTTTGGCCTATCTATCAATTTAAGAAGAAGTGGCATTTTCTTATCTACAGGCTCATCCATGATTGGTGAACAAATATATTTTGTAACATATTTAAGTAAAAGAAACTCCCTTTAAAATATTTAGGCATACCAATCACAACAAATAGGTTGACATATGCTAATTTCCAACCATTCCTAGATATTATACACAAGAAATTAGACAACTAGTAGATCAAGGTCATGAACTATGCTGGAATAATTCATTAATCATTGTTATCCTCAATAATTTACCTAATTAGATGTCTTCACATTTGGACTTTTTTAGAAATTTGGATAAGAGGATAAAGAAGATAATGAGAAACTTTACTTTGACTAGAAAAGAGCATAAAGCATCAAAGGCAAAAAGTTAGTTGGTGAGATGTACATTCTCTAAAAGTTGAGAGAGATCTGGGAGTCAAATTTGTCAAATTTATCAATAAAGTTTTGCTAGCCAAAGGACTATAGAAGCTTCTGGTAAACAAGGAATCTCTTTGGGTCAAGTGGATAAACACACACTTTCTCAAAAGTTAAATCATTTAAATGATTAGGAATAAATACAACACATCTAAAATAGGTCCTAACCTTGATAGATCACATCAATAGTAACATTAAATTAAAAATAGGTAATAGAAAGCAAACTTAGTTTTAGTATAACAATTGGCATGAGCTAAGAACTCTACACCTAATTCACTGTCAATGATTATTTCAAGAGTGCGAATAATAATTGACAATGATGAATGGACAAAACCAACACACCTATCATGAGATTTCTTAACTATTATGATGAGAATGCCTAACCATGACCCAAACCGAATCATTAAAAAACTCAATTTGGACTGGAAATAATTCTAAAAGATTCACTAATAATATTTACTAATTAGAAATCTTTAGAGTTCCGCACCAGTCAGTTCTATAAGAAAGCTCTTAAAAGTTCCTTCATTTTAGGGCTCACAATAACGCCAATTCTAAAAACCAAAAGATAGACTATGCTTAACTCAAAATATAAATCCTACATGCTTGCTATGTCAGCAAAAGAATGAATCTCTAGACCATATATTCTTTAATTCTCAATGATGTAGCAACAAATGTTAGCTCTATGCAATTTGCATAGTAATATGAATCAACGGAGTAGTATTACGGGCTCTAAGGATTAAAGGAGTACAAGTTACCATTCAAGGTGATGTTCAGGTACACAATCTAGTCTATATGGAAAGAAAAAATTCTAGAATTTTTAAGAATATGCAAAGGGCAAACATACCTTAGTGGTTTAGGACTATGGATTGGATTGGAAAAAAAAAATCTAATTGCTAATGGAATGAGTGTTGAGATGAGCATCAATTTAGCAATAAATTGGAATCTAGCTTGACAAACAAAGATGATGTTTCGTCTCCAAGGCTACAGGCTCCTTGATTTCTAATTAGAGATTGAGCGTCTTTCTATATTTATAGCTGCAATCTTTTGTAGCCACGCTTGTTCCCTTTGAGGATTTTATTAATACAATTCAATTTTAAAAACTAATATTTTCGCATTTTTTTCGTCAACATTAACTTAAAAGTCTGTATATATCAATTTTTAATGTGTTTTATGAGATTTAAAATATAAATAAGTTATTGAATTCAAAGAATATATCATTTTTTCTCATAATAAAATTTTTAATCC
>JAOTAZ010086507.1:0-12077 GCA_025629785.1 Erythroxylum oxycarpum | reverse complement strand
AAGAATACCCCGTTATGCAACGGGAGTAGACTTACTGCTCACAAAGGACTGTTAGAGGTTGGGATCAGTTCGTGTCTACATTAGGCTTTTGTATAGAGTGTTTTCTACAATTTCTGTGCAATCTGTGTTTGTATTTTTTTATCTGTAATAAGTGATACAGAATGGGAATCATTATAATGAATTTGTAATTGGGATTGATTAAATGCGAATATTGCTATATATCAATGAGAAATGTTAAGAAATGTTATGTGTATTGAAATGGGCCCCAACGGCCCAAAGCGAATTGTTTTGTAATTGAAAAAGAGTTATTACTGAAATTGGGCCCTAATTGATCAGTGAAACTGTTTTGATTGTACTGCATTGAAAACAATGTACTATTGACTTTTTACTTTATTTGGCCCAAATTGAAAAATGGATTTCTGCAAAGTTAGTGTTTCAAAAAAAATTTATACTGATATGTGAGTGATTGACTGGTTTAGCATGCTATCTTCGCGAGCACGGACTCGGATATCACTGTCGATGTCGGGTTTGAGTCTTGCGGAGGTGGGATGCTACACTTTCTCTTATTCAGTCATTACCAATAGGGAGCCTACTCGAATCTTTAAAGCATCATAAAGCCTAAAACAAGGGAATTCTCTATCCCTTTATCTTTTTATAATCACTATGGAGCTCTTCTATAGAATAATAACTTTGAAAATTCCCAAACACCTTAAATTTAGATTCCTTCACAAATGTGCCAAACCAAGGATCTCTCAATTTTCATTTAAAGATGACCTTTTGATCCTTTGTTGATTAAAAGCATGTACTAATCATCTCTTTAGAAGAGTTCAAAGCTATCTCAAATTTGAGATTCAACTTGAGAAAAAGCTCTAATTTATCTCTAGTAATCCAAATTAGATCCCTTTGATAGTTGGGCATTAGTGTGTATTTTTCTAAGTATTTGACATATGTTTCTTCTATAATAGGTTAGTATTATTGTGTTTTAGGACTTTTTTGTGTGCTTTTTTTAGTTTGATCATCATGCTTGTTCTTTTATGTTTTATGTTTGTTTAGGGTAAGAATTGATCATTTTACTGTAGGAATGGAGGGTGAACACCTTTGTGATTGAGCTAGAGACCAACAGAAGAGAAGAGAAGTGGAGCTACTGAAGAACAATAACCCACGACTCTTCTATTGGTGCCTTAGCTCAATTACAAAGGTTTCTACCATTCCTACACCAAAATGATCAATATAATCATGGGAAAGGGCAAGTTTCCCATAATTGTGGGAAATCTATGTAGAAAGTTTGTGTCAGATTAACCCAAGATTGTGGGAAGCACAAGGATGATTCCAATGATTGTGGGATGCTTAGCCCGAGGAGCCACATGTGTTTCACTAGCTTTTTAAGGTTTTATGATATATAATGTCATAAATCCCTAGGGCTAAAAAGAGTCATGGAAACTAGCCTCCAGGAGCTAAAAGATAGATTGAGAGCCTAGAGATAGGAGTAGTTTCAAGGTTTTCATTCCCAATTGAGAAAAGAGCGTTTCATCATCCATATTTTCTAGATTCGGACAAGGAAGAGGAGTAGCTTATCCGTTCTATTTCTTATTTTGATTTTTTTTCTCTTCTAGCATGTTTATCATGGATTTTTTGGTTATTGGGGATGTTAATGACATCATGATCGGCTAAATTGTTTATTTAAGGTTTGTTGTTTGAAATATTTGTGAACCTTCAGTTGTTGATTCAGTAATACAAATTTTTGTGTTATTTATAGAGCTTAAACCTTGCAACAAATCTAGAGACTGAGCTTGGTAATCTGTGTTAAATGTACAATGAGAGTTGATTTATTAGGAAGAGATTTCAATAGATTGGTACACTGACCATAGGAAAGCTTCAAATCTAGTTGAATGTTTAGGAAAAGCTTTGTCCATCGAGAGATCCTAAAGTTAATCCTAATTTATTTAATTAGTGACATTTAGTTGCAACTTGAGAGAGGGTAGCTAAAATTTTAGGAAATCTTGGGCCAAGCATAAATTGAATCAATGAACTAGAGATAAGAAAATAAGGATAATGACAAGTCCTAATTCTTAATCTTGAATTTCCCTAAGTTTTAGTTTATGATTTTGGTTTAGGTTGCGTTGCTTCCTTTTACCTTTAGTTTGTCCTTATTTTACTTATCTATTTAAATTTGATTGAATCGATTTCTTAAACAAAGAACAACTTTAGTTTCGTTTCCATTTGACATGTTTTTGGTTCTATTGCTGGGGATTCTTTGTTTAGCATCTTGTTTTGTTTAGGTTACTTTGATTTAAGAGTTTTTTTTTTTCCTTGTGTCTTTGCAGGTTCATAAACACAAGGAACACATGAAAGACTACTGAATTTCATAAAGAGTTGTCAGATATCACAAGGCACGAATGTGAGTTGAGAAGCACAAAGCACCAAGACATTACACAAAGAAATATGGCAGAAAAAGGAGAATAAGGAGGGGCTGAAAGGACATTGATGGACTTTATGAGGCCAGGATTCAGTCCTCAAGGAGTTGCGAGGCCAGCGATTAAAGCTAACAATTTCGAGATCAAGCTGGCACTCCTCAACATTCTCCAAAGTAGCGCGCAGTTTTATGGGTTGTCTAACGAAGATCCCAATGCCCATCTCGCTAACTTTTTAGAGATATGTGACACCTTTCACCTTAATAGGATGTCTAATTTTTCCATGAGATTGCGATTATTTTCTTTTATTTTGAGAGATCGGGCAAAAGCATGGTACAACTCACTCAATTCAAGGTAGATTACTATTTGGGAATAGCTAGCCCAAGCATTCCTTGCTAAGTAATTCCCATTGACCAAGACAACAAGGATCATAAAGGAAAACACAAATTTTCAACAAGGTGATGGGGAGTCTTTATCCGAAGCTTGGGAGAGGTTTAAAGAAGTACAGTGAAGTTGCCCCCACCACAAACTTCTGAGGGAGTTCCTCATATACAAATTATACAATGGTGTAAATTAGAGCACAAGAGGAACCATAGATGTAGCTGCTAGAGGTTCTTTGATGAGGAAAACTATTGATGCATCTCGTGATCTTTTGAAAATGTTGGCAAGCAACAGTTGTATGTGGTCAAACAAGAGGAGTAAATAGGGGCAAAAGGAGCAACAAGGTATGATCCTAATTAACTATGTTATAGCTTTACAGGCATAGATCATAGCCCTCACCAAGTAGTTGAGCAACATGGAAGGAGCATCTTCATCTACAGCTAAAGCTATGCAATCATAGTGCGAGTTATGTGGGCAAGAAAACCATTGCACAGTAGAATGTTTCTTGTTGGAAGCCAGTAACACTGAGCAAGTAAATTATTTGGGCCAACCACAGCGAGGTAACATTCCGTTCTCTAATACTTATAATCCGAGGTAGAAATTGAACCCAAAATTTTTCTTGGAGTACTAATAATGTATGTGGCCAAGCAAGATCACAAGGACCTCCTAGATTTCAGTAAGACTGACTTGGATCTTTAGAGAATAAAATGGACAAGTTGATAGATGTTTTAGGGTCCAGACTGGCAAATCAAGAAGAGAACAAAAATAGGATGTTTTCGAGCTAGGAGGAAAGTCAATAGATGATTGAGGCAAAGTTTGATCAGATTGTGAAGAACCATGCCTCATCCATCCATAACTTGGAGGTACAAGTAGGTCAACTTACTAACACTTTATCCTCTAAAAGTGTAGGTAGCCAACCAAGCAATACTAACGCTATCCCAAGTGAACAACTCAAGGCTATCACACTTTGAAGAGGCAAGTATATAGAGGAACTAAATATGCAAAAGGATAGCAAAAGAAAAGGGAAAAGACAAGGAGATTCAAGAAGGGGAAGAAAAAGAGAGGTCTTATATACCACCACCACCCTATAAGCATATACTTCTATATCCACAAAGGGTGAGACAACATCAGGTGGACTGTCACAACTCGGTACCAAATCGAGCACGTGACAACTACCACATACCCAGGCTAAGGACACTTATGGTACCTTTAATCCGATTATGTAAGGCTTAATGAATATCTTTTTTAAAAACATTTGCGCAGCACAACAACTGTATTTTAAAAATCCCAAAACTCAACCAAAACACCTACAAATCATTTTAAACGCACTTCTATATTCATATTAAAATTCTATCAAAACTTTTGGACTTTTAAGTCCACTCAAAAGCAATCTCAACGACAATACCAAAAGTTCATACATAAGGTCTTTTACAAACAACAAGATAGTCAAGCGTTAATTTATAAAATCATAAAGTATATCAACATAACAAACCTAATAAAAACAGTTCATGAGCCACTATGCAACAAAATTATAAAGCAGAGACTACCCACGTGCAGTAATGTCCAGAAAATGGCAAAAGACTACACGATCCACTAAGAGCCTCAAACTCACTAAATTAATCTGCATGATTGGAAAGCGGAGGGGGTGAGTACACTATGTACTCAGTGAGCTGGAAAAACATATATTGAAAATACAAATTGATACACACCAAGACGGTGTAGATAACCTATGAAGTGAACATACATGACATAGAAATACATAGGCCTAGCCTATAACCCTATGTATACTAGTTAGGAACCACATAGACCTAGCCTATGACTCAACGTATACTGGTTAGGAACCACATAGGCCTAGCCTATTAATCACTTATCCAATGAATATAAGTTCCAATTCTAGTACACAAAAGCAAAAAAAGCATCACATATATAAATCAAATCTCAAAATAAACCAAAATAATCATGTGTGTCACCACTAGTCAACCAAACTAGTGTTCACACCCATTGATTCCTAATGTTGGCTTAACCTTCATCCATGGTGAGTCTGGACTACAGTTGACAAGAGCGCCATGACCCTAGGTGATGACCTCATTGGTGTACAAACCTTAGGTGTGGAATCACCCGCAAGTCCCCTAGAAAGATATCGATATGGGGACTTGACTTTATGTACCAACGTTAAGGGTATAAGAGTTGCTTAATTTGTTATGCATAGCACAAGATTGGCCAATCTTTACCTCTTCAATCACAAAAAAATCATATAGTTAAGTACAAAAATCAAGTAAGGTACCATGCCGTTATTTATCGATCCAATCGATAAAATCGAATCTTGCCATGACTCTAAGCCTAAAAAGAACACAAATACGCAGCATACATGACTCAATTATGCATGTGTAAATTCCAAAACATTATTTCTTACAATAAAAGTCATCTTTTGTACTTCAAGTGCAAAGTGTTATTCAAAACAATGTCATTTCTTAAATACATAAGCATATTAGTATCCATTTGAGATTCAATTCTACTATACATTACCTAGGTTCATAATTCACATACAACCCATCATGCATGTCTTAGGATGTTCTAATCTCATTTAAGAGATATACCCAACTCACCTCAAAAGAAGGTGTACACTCCCTTGACTTCAACTATCCTCAGTATGAGCTCCTTGATTCACAGCTCCCAAGCCTTTATTTATAAATTTACAACTTAAAGATGTATCTAATATTTATACGCCATCACATAAGCGTATAAAACACAACATCGCTATCTTTAAACTATAGGATTCGGCCATTAAGCTTCTCACATGGTTACTTCCCTTACTATTCGCATTAGCTTTTCCTTTGCATTTTTCAGGGCATTTAATGCCTTTAATCCAATACTCACTCATTTCAAAACATAATTAAGCACATTCTTATTCAAGCACTTTAGGTCATTACTCATCAATCTAAGAAAAAAATTCAAGTTTACTCTAAGTAAACATGAAAGCCTCTTTCCAAAGCATATCATTACGAATCCTTAAATCCTAAGTCAAGTTCATTTAGGCATTTTATCAAAATCCTAATGTGCATGACTTTCAAGTCATATTTTGATGACTTTATCATAGTAATTCATGCTCCTATCTTGTTATATAACAAACATTTCCAAACAATAACACAATTCACCACTCCATTCAATCCAATTCCCTTCATTTAGGCCATATTCATCATAATTATACAACTCATTACATTATTCCATTTATTCTCCCATAATTTCGACCAAGCCTTATCCATTATACATCTTCTTCATTTTTCATCATCAATTCACATTATACATGTACAATTAACACCATAGAATTTATTTAAATCATCAATTTCAAAAAAATATTCAAAAGTTTCACAAACTTTCACCAAAAAGAGAACATTTCGGTTTTGACATAAGGGGACTTCTCTATGACTCATTTCATTCATATAAACCATGTTTCATGCATATTCAAGCATATAGAACAACATATCATAACACCAAACTCAAAATCATAATATAGAGAGAGATGAGACCAAATTTACCTAAACTTTCCTTTGTTGATATCTTAAAATCCTTTGAGAATTTCTCAAATCTAATGTAGATTTGAGTTCCTTGATCCCAAATTGACTTAGAAAACCTTGATTTGGGTTGGAGAATTAAAAAAAAGTTAGAATTTTAGTGATGACCGAAAATGGGTTCTTCTCCTCCTCTCTTCTCCTTTCTTTTAATTAAAACAAAATGTTTCTAGTCTTTAATGGTGGGGTGCATGGCCATACATGGAGAAGGGTCTAGAATATTGACTCTTCTTTCACCAAATATGGTGAAATTACTTTTTTTGCCCTTAGCTTTTATGAAAATACCATTATACCCTCCAAATTTTTCCTAAATTTGCAATTAAGTCCAAAATTTGGGACTAACCAAAACTTTTATTTTTATTTTGGTCCTCGGGCTTTTGAAAATAATAATTAAGTCCCTTAACTTTGTCAAATTACATATTGATCCTCCAAAAATTGAACAATTACAATTAAGTCCTTTAACTTTTAACATTTGGCAAATAAGCTCTTATGGACATTAACTTTTCCAATCAAGCTTTCGAAGTGTCCAATAAGTCTATAAATCATGTCTAATCTCTTAGGCATTAGAACACATTTAACTCAGCCACCATGGTTATATCCATCCAATGGACTCGGTTTTACAAACTTAGAAGCTTATATGTCAGAAATCTCTGAGATTTCGCATACGAAGGAACTCTAAGTTCATGTAAGGGCATATAACATTATAAATCACTAACATATATACCCACAAGGATTTAAATACATCTTTGAACTCATATACAACCATGTAAATATCAATATACAATAGTGTCTCCAAGTGTAGAATAATACAAAAGTGCTCAAAGAGTCTGGCGTTACAAGTCCTCCCCCCCCCCCAAAAGAGTTTCGTCCTTGAAACTCCTAATTTGAGGATACAAATAAATGGGGGTACTGACGCCTCATAGTATCCTTAGGCTCCCATGTCATCTCCTTGATCTTGTTGCTCTTCCAAAGAACTTTGATCATGGTAACCTCCTTACTGCGAAACCTCTTTATCTGTCGATCCAAAATCTGGACTAGTTTTAAGTCAAAACTTAGGTCTTCCCTCAGCTTTACTAGAGGTGTCTCCAAAATATGAGATGGGTTCGGCATATACTTTTTAAGCATCAAGACATGGAACACATTATAGATCCTATCCAAGTCCAGTGGTAATTCTAACCAATACCAGTCCTCTGTGTGGATCCAAAAGACTATGTTTGCGAAGCAGGACGTTGCTGACCTACTGGAGGTGTACTACTGCCCACACCAATCCTCTGTGTGGACCCAGAAGATTGACCACCTACCTTGGCAATCTCCCTTTTGTGTCTCACTAGCTACACCAAGCTATCTTCTTCTCGAGTTGAAATCCAAGCTAGCTGTGGATAATCTGTCCTCATATGCCCTGTCTCTCCACAGTGAAAACACTTTCTCGACAACGTACACTTGCCTGAGTGTACCTTTCTATAGTTTTTACACTATTTAGATCGATATGATCAAACTCGAGAAGCAGAGATAGTAGTAGGGGTAGTGCTCTAACCTCTTGGTCGTGGTGACTGTAAATTGACAGCTAATGATGTAGCACCTCCAATACAACCCGAAGCTGAGTTACCACGGCTCCTCGTAGGTTGTTGGTTGGAGGAACCTCCTCCCTTCCTCTTTTGGTTCCTTTCCTCCCACTGTCTTTCGCGCTCTTTCACCAACTTATCGGCTCTCTTATCTGACTATACAATCTCCTTGATAATGGTAGTGGGGGTAACCGTCATCCTTTCCTGGATCGCCAAATTCAATCCATTATCAAACTGAACACATAGATTCTCTTCATCTGCCACTATTCCGGGACATAGGTGGCAAGCTCTCTCAACTCAGCCTCAAACTCGTGTACCAACCTATTCCCCTATGTTAGTGTAAAGAAGGCAAGCTTTTTTTTTTCTTGAAAACACCACATATTTTAAAACCTAGAACCCCATTAGCCTACCCATTCACAAGCTTAGTAGAGTATTAAGTGATGCATTAGTTTGGAATTTTTTCTACGATTTTTTTTTAGATGAGTTGAGTGATACTTCTACTCTTGGATCACATTATATTTGGTTTCTATTTTGTTTATTTTTTTCAATTATTTAAAAAAGAGAATGAAAAAAGAAAAGAAAAAGGAATAACGTTTTGGTAGCATTAATAAAAGTGGAGTAGTAGTTTATTTTCATTTGTATCTCAGAAACATGTTTTCTTATCCCTTTGTTCACTTATTACTTTATGAAGCCTTGTGTTAAACCCTTTACCCTTTTTGACCCACCTTAGTCCTTACCGCATTACAACCTGAAACAAGTCCTTTTGATCTATTTATGCATGTAATCATTGTAGAGGAGAATTTGTGTATTAGCAAGCCTATCGTAGTGTAGTTTCCTATGGGGAGCTTGAACAAAACACTAACCATCAAACAATTGACGGAAATGAGTGAAACCATGAGGAAGATTCATTGTGTGTTTATAGTTATCTTTGAGTGATGGTGCCATAAATTGAGTTTGCTTATGAACCTTAATGAAAAGTAGTCATGATATGTGTAATAGCTTGACATTTAAGTTTGCCAAACTTTGAGGGATTGCATGCTTTGATCTTTGTGAAGTTGAATCTATGGAATTGACTGGTTGTGTTTGATTTTGCTTGAGGACAAGCAAATATTTAAGTGTGGGAAAGTTGATAGTTGTGCATTAGTGTGTGTTTTTCTAAGTATTTGGCATCTATTTCTAGCTTAATAGGTTAGTTATTGTGTTTTAGCACTTGTTTTGTGTGTTTTTGTTTAGTTTGATCTTCATGGTTGTTCTTTTGTGTTTGATTTTGGTTTAGGGTAAGAATTGATAATTTGGTCTAGAAATGGAGGGTGCACACCTTTGTGATTAAGCTAGGGACCAAGAGAAGAGAAGAGAAGTGGAGCTGCTAAAAAGTAAGAGCCCATGACTGTGGGAAAGGGCATATTTCCCACGATGGAGAAAGTTTCTGTCATATTGACCCACCATCATAAGATGCTTAGCCCAAGGAGTCACACGAGTTTCACTTATTTTTTTAAGGTTTTATGATTTATAATGTCACAAATCCATAGGGCTGAAGGGAGTTATGGAAACTAGCCTTTGGGGGCTAAAAGGCATAATGAGAGCCGGAAGATAGGTGGAGAATCAAGTTTTTCCTTCCCAATTGAGCAGAAAGCATTTTGTCATCCAGATTTTCCAAATTTAAACAAAAGAAAGGAGGACATCACCCCGTCGAGTTCTTATTTCTATTTTTTTCTCTTTTAGCATGTTTATCATGTATTTGTTTTTTGAACTATTTGTGAACCTTTATTTGTTGATTCAATAATATAAATGTTTGTGTTATTTATTGAGCTTAAACCTTGCAACAAATCGAGAGAATGAGCTTGATAATCTGTGTTAAATATACAAAAAGGGTTGAAATTTAAAAGACCTATAAATATATTAAGTTATCGATTTATTGGAAAGAGATTTCAATAGATTAATACACTGCTTATAGGATAGCTTCATATCTAGTTGAATGTTTGGGGAAAGATTTACACATCAAAAGATCTAAAAGTTAATCCTAATTTATTTAACTATTGACATTTAGTTGCACCTTGAGAGAGGGTAGAAAAAATTTTAGGAAATCTTGGGCCAAGCATAAATTGAGTCAATTAACTAGAGGGGAGCAAATAGGGATAATGACAAATCTTAATTCTTGATCTTGATTTTCTCCAAGTTTTAGTTTATGATTTTGGTTTAGGTTGCGTTGTTTCCTTTTACCTTTAGTTTGTATTTATTTTACTTATCTATTAAAATTTGATTGAATCGATTTCTTAAACAAAGAACAACCTGAATTAGGTGGTGCCTAAGCATAATCCTTGTGGGATTGATATTCGCTTTTAACTACAAGTTACGACCTGTATATTTACAGTTTTGAGTGTAAAACTAGTATTGTGGTTTGCATTCAACCCCTTCTCCTTGTCTTGGAGATTAAGCAATTTCCTTTCAAATACCTAGGCGTTCTTATATATTCCAAAATTCTAAATGTTGAATATTGTGTCCCTCTTTTGGTATCAGTTCAAAGGAGAATCAACTCTTAGTGTAAAAAATTTCTCTCATGTGGAGGTAGATTGCAATTAGCTATTTCAATTCAAATACACCTTTATGTCTGCTAGTGGTTATATATTGCTCTACCTAAAACCATCATGAAAGAAATTGAAAATGCTATTAGAAATTTCATATGGGGCAAAGCCGGAGGAAATACAAAATTCTTAAAGGTAAAATTGAGTAGACTTTGTAGTCCTAATACAAAATTCTTAAAGGTAAAATGGAGTAGACCTTGTAGTCCTAAGGAATATAGACGACTCATATTGATCTCTATAAATAAGATGTTTAAAGTCTTATTCGCCAAAAGGTTATGGAACATTTATGAGGGAAAAGAAAGCTTATGGATAAGGTGGATTCATATGTACCATCTAAAAAATGACTACATTTGGATAATGAAAAATAAGCAAGCTTTCCCTTATATCTCTCAGCTAATCTTGAAAACTATGTCCTTTATATAAGCTCAAGTGAAGTATAAGATTGGGAATGGACACACTACCTTCTTCAAGTTAAATAACTGGCACAAGTTTGGTCTTTTATACATCCTTAGATAATTCTCCAATCTAAGTGCAACAGTACCAACAAATACAAAGACAAAGTGTCTAATCAAAGATGGTAGATGGTGTTGGCCTTTCCAATCATTAAGGGGCTTTTAAGAGATGCTTTAACACATGCTAAACTACTCCATCAATTACTTCTCCCGATACTACACTCAGTGGTTACCAAACAAGGATGGAAATGTCTCTACTTCTACTAATGGGTAACTTAACTAAATGGGGCTGGCATAAGCTAGTGTGGAAATCTTACACTAAATAATCACACTCCTTCATCTTATTTTAGCCATTTCCATAAGATTAAGAACTAGGGGTAGACTAAAATTCCTTGTTGAAGATTACAATTATGGTTTATCCAAGTTGGAAGTATAAACGCACGAACACTTGTTCTTTAACTATAATTTTTCAGCTACATTATATTGTTTCTAAATTTTAGTAGGAATGGCATGCCCATTTCTAGTTGGATGAATATACTAGCATGGATAAGGAACTTAAAGTTCAAAAGCAATGGTGACATGATGATATGTAGATCAACATCAAGAGTGCTTATCCACTATATCTAGAGGGGAAGTAATAATGCTCTATTTGGACATTATATAATTGATGTTGTTTCTAGTTGAAGAAAGCTTCTCCTTAGGTTGAGACTCATAGCTCTAGCAAGGACCAAACTCCCTGAAATTTCTGACGTAATGAAATCTATACTATGCTTGTAACTCACCTTATCAGTTCAGCTTATGTTGGTAGTTTGTGACCACCCAGTCTGGCTTTATTTTGGGGGTTAGCCTTGTTAGCAATAACTTGGTTAATGTACGTTGGATCCTTTTAATATCAATTCATTTATTTACCTTAAAAACAAGACATTCTAATCTAACTAGAAATATATTTTCCTTAACTAAAAAAATTTAAATTAAAAAAAACAACTTTTAAAATTAATTAAAATTCTTTAAATTTAATAAAAAGTCCTTTCATTATTTATTTAAAGATAGTTTTAGTTAATTAGAAATTTATTTCTCAATAAATTATAACCATAACTTTAAAATATTAATGAAGACCCAT